>OX608081.1:60057071-60356071 GCA_951509765.1 Sphenella marginata
GTTAAATTTAATTTAAATAATATACTTAAAACTTTCAAATTTATTTAATATTATTGCCTACTGAAGAATTTACCTAATTCGAATATTGCTAAAATTTTGAAAAAAAGAGTATTGAAAAACGGTTTTCAAACATTTTCTTTTGCGGTGTTCGTTGGCATTTTAAAATTAGCGGTTAAATTAGCATAAAAAAGTGTTGAAAGGGTGTAAGTTTCTAAGCAAATTAATCAAAAAAGCTTTAAAAAAAGCATTTTATTTTATGTTATTTTATTAGTTTATTTTATTTTACTTTATTTCTTCTATTTCATTTATTTAGTTAAATTTAATTTATTATTTAAAACTTTCACATTTATTTAATATTGTTGCCTACTGAAGACTTTACCTAATTCGAATATTGCTAAAATTTTGAAAAAAATAGTATTGAAAAACGGTTTTCAAACATTTTCTTTTGCGGTGTTCGTTGGCATTTCAAAATTAGCGGTTAAATTAGCATAAAAAAGTGTTGAAAGGGTGTAAGTTTCTAAGCAAATTAATCAAAAAAGCTTTATAAAAAGCATTTTATTTTATGTTATTTTATTAGTTTATTTTATTTTACTTTATTTTATTTTACATTTTATTTTATTAGTTTATTTTATTTTACTTTATTTTATTTTACTTTACTTTTTTTCTTTTATGTTATTTTATAAGTTTATTTTATTTTACTTTATTTTATTTTACTTTACTTTTTTCTTTTGTTTGCCAACTGCAGAATCGTTTACTCCTTCGAACCGCATGAAAAAGTGGATTTTGCTAAGAACGGGATTTAGCAGGTATTTTACGCAAGCTTGGAGTATAGCAAAGGCGAAATTAAACATGTGCTACTTCACTTTAGTTGTATTGAGAATTTATAAAAAAGCTTATTACATTACCACATTTTTTTTCTTTTTGAAGTTTTACTTACATTATGACATTTTTCCATTTTCTCCACACAATTAGACAGTTATTTGTTAAATATATTCACTTATATTCACTTGACACAGTTTATTAATTGGAAATTGACACAATTTGTAGTTTATTTAATTGAAATTGAATATCTGAATTTTTAAACTTTTTTCTTGAAATGACACCAAATTTTTTGACATTTTTATTTAATTTTGACACTAAATTCTTTTTGACTAATTGTGTCAGGATGAATGGAAATTCAAAAGTTGATTTGATACCATATTGTAGGTAAATTTTAGGGTTTTAGGGCAATCACATTCTCACCGATAACTAAATTAACGATAAATTTATCGAAATATATCGAAGTAAAAATGAAACCCGGACCATCCCCATTCGTTTGATACTCATATTTTAGGGTAATATAGAGGTTTTCGGGCAATCGCATTTGACCGATAACTCATCATCGATAAATTTATCGAAACCTATCGAAGTCCAAATGAAACCTGCGGCCTTCTCCTCTCGTTTTTATACCCATATTATAGGGTAATGTTAAGTTTTTTGGGCAATCACCGATAACTCAGTTATCGAAAATTTATCGAAATATATCGAAGTCCAAATGTAACCTGGAGCTATCTCCTTTTGTTTGATACCCACATTGTAGGGCAATTTAAGGTTTTTGTGCAATAACATTTTCACCAATAACTCAGTTATCGATAAATTTATCGAAATATATCGAAGCCCAAATGAAACCTGGGGCCATCCCCTTTCATTTGATACCCATATTGTAGGGTAATATTAGGGTTTATGGGCAATCGAATTTTGACCGATAACTTAGTTATCGATCAATTTATCGAAATATATCGAAGCCAAAATGAAACCTGGGGCCCTCCCCTTTCGTTTGATACCCATATTATAGGATAATGTTAAGTTTTTTGGGCAATCACCGATAACTCAGTTATCGATAAATTTATCGAAATATATCGAAGTCCAAATGTAACCTGGAGCTATCCCCTTTCGTTTGATACCCATATTGTAGGGCAATTTTAAGGTTTTGTGCAATAACATTTTCACCGATAACTCAGTTATCGATAAATTTATCGAAATATATCGAAGCCCAAATGAAACCTGGGGCCATCCCCTTTCGTTGATACCCATATTGTAGGGTAATATTAAGGTTTTCGGGCAATCGAATTTTGACCGATAACTTAGTCATCGATCAATTTATCGAAATATATCGAAGCCAAAATGAAACCTGGGGCCCTCCCCTTTCGGTTGATACCCATATTATAGGGTAATGTTAAGTTTTTTGGGCAATCACCGATAACTCAGTTATCGATAAATTTATCGAAATATATCGAAGTCCAAATGTAACCTGGAGCTATCCCCTTTCGTTTGATACCCATATTTTAGGGCAATTTTAAGGTTTTTGTGCAATAACATTTTCACCGATAACTCAGTTATCGATAAATTTATCGAAATATATCGAAGCCCAAATGAAACCTGGGGCCATCCCTTTCGTTTGATACCCATATTGTAGGGTAATATTAAGGTTTTCGGGCAATCGAATTTTGACCGATAACTTAGTTATCGATCAATTTATCGAAATATATCGAAGCCAAAATTAAACCTGGGGTCATCCCCTTTCGTTTGATACCCATATTGTACGATCTTTCTATACCTATATGCGAAATATCATAAGTATAGGTTCAATATACTTAGAGTTACATTCACATTTATAATATTAGTAGGATATTATTGCCTACTGAAGAATTTACCTAATTCGAATATTGCTAAAATTTTGAAAAAAGAGTATTGAAAAACGGTTTCAAACATTTTCTTTTGCTTTATTTTATTTTATTTTCTTCTATTTCATTTATTTAGTTAAATTTCATTTATTTAGTTAACGGTTTTCAAACATTTTCTTTTGCGGTGTTCGTTGGCATTTTAAAATTAGCGGCTAAATTAGCAAAAAATTAATCAAATTAATCAAAAAAGCTTTAAAAAAAGCATTTTATTTTTACGTTATTTTATTATATTATTTTATTTTACTTTATTTTCTTCTATTTCATTTATTTAGTTAAATTTAATATATTATTTAAAACTTTCACATTTATTTAATATTATTGCCTACTGAAGAATTTACCTAATTCGAATATTGCTAAAATTTTGAAAAAAAGAGTATTGAAAAACGGTTTTCAAACATTTTCTTTTGCGGTGTTCGTTGGCATTTCAAAATTAGCGGCTTAATTAGCATAAAAAAGTGTTGAAAAGGTGTAAGTTTGTAAGCAAATTAATCAAAAAAGCTTTAAAAAAGCATTTTATTTTACGTTATTTTATTATTTTATTAGTTTATTTTACTTTACTTTATTTTCTTCTATTTCATTTATTTAGTTAAATTTAATTTAAATAATATACTTAAAACTTTCAAATTTATTTAATATTATTGCCTACTGAAGAATTTACCTAATTCGAATATTGCTAAAATTTTGAAAAAAAGAGTATTGAAAAACGGTTTTCAAACATTTTCTTTTGCGGTGTTCGTTGGCATTTTAAAATTAGCGGCTTAATTGCATAAAAAAGTGTTGAAAGGGTGTAAGTTTCTAAGCAAATTAATCAAAAAAGCTTTAAAAAAAGCATTTTATTTTAAGTTATTTTATTAGTTTATTTTATTTTACTTTATTTTTACTTTTTTTTCTTCTATTTCATTTATTTAGTTAAATTTAATTTATTATTTAAAACTTTCACATTTATTTAATATTATTGCCTACTGAAGATTTGCCTAATTCGAATATTGCTAAAATTTTGAAAAAATAGTATTGAAAAACGGTTTCAAACATTTTCTTTTGCGGTGTTCGTTGGCATTTCAAAATTAGCGGTTAAATTAGCATAAAAAAGTGTTGAAAGGGTGTAAGTTTCTAAGCAAATTAATCAAAAAGCTTTATAAAAAGCATTTTATTTTATGTTATTTTATTAGTTTATTTTATTTTACTTTATTTTATTTTACATTTTATTTTATTAGTTTATTTTATTTTACTTTATTTTATTTACTTTACTTTTTTTCTTTTATGTTATTTTATAAGTTTATTTTATTTTACTTTATTTTATTTTACTTTACTTTTTTTCTTTTGTTTGCCAACTGCAGAATCGTTTACTCCTTCGAACCGCATGAAAAAGTGGATTTTGCTAAGAATGGGATTTAGCAGGTATTTTACGCAAGCTTGGAGTATAGCAAAGGCGAAATTAAACATGTGCTACTTCACTTTAGTTGTATTGAGAATTTATAAAAAAGCTTATTACATTACCACATTTTTTTTCTTTTTTGAAGTTTTACTTACATTATGACATTTTTCCATTTTCTCCACACAATTAGACAGTTATTTGTTAAATATATTCACTTATATTCACTTGACACAGTTTATTAATTGGAAATTGACACAATTTGTAGTTTATTTAATTGAAATTGAATATCTGAATTTTTAAACTTTTTTCTTGGAAATGACACCAAATTTTTTGACATTTTTATTTAATTTTGACACTAAATTCTTTTTGACTAATTGTGTCAGGATGAATGGAAATTCAAAAGTTGATTTGATACCATATTGTAGGTAAATTTTAGGGTTTTAGGGCAATCACATTCTCACCGATAACTAAATTAACGATAAATTTATCGAAATATATCGAAGTAAAAATGAAACCCGGGACCATCCCCATTCGTTTGATACTCATATTTTAGGGTAATATAGAGGTTTTCGGGCAATCGCATTTTGACCGATAACTCATCATCGATAAATTTATCGAAACCTATCGAAGTCCAAATGAAACCTGCGGCCTTCTGCTCTCGTTTTATACCCATATTATAGGGTAATGTTAAGTTTTTTGGGCAATCACCGATAACTCAGTTATCGAAAAATTTATCGAAATATATCGAAGTCCAAATGTAACCTGGAGCTATCTCCTTTTGTTTGATACCCACATTGTAGGGCAATTTTAAGGTTTTTGTGCAATAACATTTTCACCAATAACTCAGTTATCGATAAATTTATCGAAATATATCGAAGCCCAAATGAAACCTGGGGCCATCCCCTTTCGTTTGATACCCATATTGTAGGGTAATATTAAGGTTTATGGGCAATCGAATTTTGACCGATAACTTAGTTATCGATCAATTTATCGAAATATATCGAAGCCAAAATGAGACCTGGGGCCCTCCCCTTTCGTTTGATACCCATATTATAGGATAATGTTAAGTTTTTTGGGCAATCACCGATAACTCAGTTATCGATAAATTTATCGAAATATATCGAAGTCCAAATGTAACCTGGAGCTATCCCCTTTCGTTTGATACCCATATTGTAGGGCAATTTTAAGGTTTTTGTGCAATAACATTTTCACCGATAACTCAGTTATCGATAAATTTATCGAAATATATCGAAGCCCAAATGAAACCTGGGGCCATCCCCTTTCGTTTGATACCCATATTGTAGGGTAATATTAAGGTTTTCGGGCAATCGAATTTTGACCGATAACTTAGTTATCGATCAATTTATCGAAATATATCGAAGCCAAAATGAAACCTGGGGTCATCCCCTTTCGTTTGATACCCATATTGTACGATCTTTCTTTACCTATATGCGAAATATCATAAGTATAGGTTCAATATACTTAGAGTTATATGGAATAAAAAAAATTTCGAAAAGTAACGGTCCCTAGCAGGGTCGGAACCCCCAAGATAAAAAAAAAATAGCCTATAGCTCCTTCCAGACTATAACCTGTAGGCGTGCCAAATTTCAACAAAATCCATATAGCCATTCTCAAGTTTTTAGGGAACAAAAGCAAACGTCTGGACATCCAAACATCCAAACATCGCTACATTCACATTTATAATATTAGTAGGATATTATTGCCTACTGAAGAATTTACCTAATTCGAATATTGCTAAAATTTTTGAAAAAAAGAGTATTGAAAAACGGTTTTCAAACATTTTCTTTTGCTTTATTTTATTTTATTTTATTTTCTTCTATTTCATTTATTTAGTTAAATTTCATTTATTTAGTTAACGGTTTTCAAACATTTTCTTTTGCGGTGTTCGTTGGCATTTTAAAATTAGCGGTGAAATTAGCATAAAAAAGTGTTGAAAGGGTGTAAGTTTCTAAGCAAATTAATCAAAAAAGCTTTAAAAAAAGCATTTTATTTTATGTTATTTTATTAGTTTATTTTATTTTACTTTATTTTACTTTTTTTTCTTCTATTTCATTTATTTAGTTAAATTTAATTTATTATTTAAAACTTTCACATTTATTTAATATTATTGCCTACTGAAGAATTTACCTAATTCGAATATTGCTAAAATTTTGAAAAAAATAGTATTGAAAAACGGTTTTCAAACATTTTCTTTTGCGGTGTTCGTTGGCATTTCAAAATTAGCGGTTAAATTAGCATAAAAAAGTGTTGAAAGGGTGTAAGTTTCTAAGCAAATTAATCAAAAAAGCTTTATAAAAAGCATTTTATTTTATGTTATTTTATTAGTTTATTTTATTTTACTTTATTTTATTTTACATTTTATTTTATTAGTTTATATTATTTTACTTTATTTTATTTTACTTTACTTTTTTTCTTTTATGTTATTTTATAAGTTTATTTTATTTTACTTTATTTTATTTTACTTTACTTTTTTTCTTTTGTTTGCCAACTGCAGAATCGTTTACTCCTTCGAACCGCATGAAAAAGTGGATTTTGCTAAGAACGGGATTTAGCAGGTATTTTACGCAAGCTTGGAGTATAGCAAAGGCGAAATTAAACATGTGCTACTTCACTTTAGTTGTATTGAGAATTTATAAAAAAGCTTATTACATTACCACATTTTTTTTCTTTTTTGAAGTTTTACTTACATTATGACATTTTTCCATTTTCTCCACACAATTAGACAGTTATTTGTTAAATATATTCACTTATATTCACTTGACACAGTTTATTAATTGGAAATTGACACAATTTGTAGTTTATTTAATTGAAATTGAATATCTGAATTTTTAAACTTTTTTCTTGGAAATGACACCAAATTTTTTGACATTTTTATTTAATTTTGACACTAAATTCTTTTTGACTAATTGTGTCAGGATGAATGGAAATTCAAAAGTTGATTTGATACCATATTGTAGGTAAATTTTAGGGTTTTAGGGCAATCACATTCTCACCGATAACTAAATTAACGATAAATTTATCGAAATATATCGAAGTAAAAATGAAACCCGGGACCATCCCCATTCGTTTGATACTCATATTTTAGGGTAATATAGAGGTTTTCGGGCAATCGCATTTTGACCGATAACTCATCATCGATAAATTTATCGAAACCTATCGAAGTCCAAATGAAACCTGCGGCCTTCTCCTCTCGTTTTATACCCATATTATAGGGTAATGTTAAGTTTTTTGGGCAATCACCGATAACTCAGTTATCGAAAAATTTATCGAAATATATCGAAGTCCAAATGTAACCTGGAGCTATCTCCTTTTGTTTGATACCCACATTGTAGGGCAATTTTAAGGTTTTTGTGCAATAACATTTTCACCAATAACTCAGTTATCGATAAATTTATCGAAATATATCGAAGCCCAAATGAAACCTGGGGCCATCCCCTTTCGTTTGATACAGTAGTCGCTCACAAATTAGAACTCTCAGTAATTAGAATTTCCAGAAATTAGAATCAACTTTTTGAATACATTACACGCTCTGAAATTAGAATCGAAAATTCTAATTTGCGAGCGTATTTTGTTTTTTGTTGCGATATAAAAAGGGGAATCCCCAATTTATTCATGTTACCTTCGGTAGTCGTTGGATTTTTGTCGCTATCTGTACAGTTTTTGTCAGTTTTTGTTTGAATTCGATACGCGTGCACGTGTTTCGGCATTGTTTGCTTGATATTTGACGATGATGTGGCACTAGCACAGCTACTGCAAAATGATCAATATATTTAGTGTAACTGGAGTTTTTGTTTTTTGGACCTTTTTAATTGGATTTTTACCTTATGTTTTCTCGTTTTTATGAATAAAATTGAATAAGACAAAATTTCATTGTAGTTTTTCAATTCAAATTGACTTAAATTTTAAGGTTTTATTGAAACAAAAAAACGTCCAGGAATTAGAATTTTTCAGAAATTAGAATCACTCAAAAAACAAAGTGATTCTAATTTGTGAGCGTCTACTGTACCCATATTGTAGGGTAATATTAAGGTTTATGGGCAATCGAATTTGGACCGATAACTTAGTTATCGATCAATTTATCGAAATATATCGAAGCCAAAATGAAACCTGGGGCCCTCCCCTTTCGTTTGATACCCATATTATAGGATAATGTTAAGTTTTTTGGGCAATCACCGATAACTCAGTTATCGATAAATTTATCGAAATATATCGAAGTCCAAATGTAACCTGGAGCTATCCCCTTTCGTTTGATACCCATATTGTAGGGCAATTTTAAGGTTTTTGTGCAATAACATTTTCACCGATAACTCAGTTATCGATAAATTTATCGAAATATATCGAAGCCCAAATGAAACCTGGGGCCATCCCCTTTCGTTTGATACCCATATTGTAGGGTAATATTAAGGTTTTCGGGCAATCGAATTTTGACCGATAACTTAGTTATCGATCAATTTATCGAAATATATCGAAGCCAAAATGAAACCTGGGGACCTCCCCTTTCGTTTGATACCCATATTATAGGGTAATGTTAAGTTTTTTGGGCAATCACCGAAAACTCAGTTATCGATAAATTTATCGAAATATATCGAAGTCCAAATGTAACCTGGAGCTATCCCCTTTCGTTTGATACCCATATTGTAGGGCAATTTTAAGGTTTTTGTGCAATAACATTTTCACCGATAACTCAGTTATCGATAAATTTATCGAAATATATCGAAGGCCAAATGAAACCTGGGGCCATCCCCTTTCGTTTGATACCCATATTGTAGGGTAATATTAAGGTTTTCGGGCAATCGAATTTTGACCGATAACTTAGTTATCGATCAATTTATCGAAATATATCGAAGCCAAAATGAAACCTGGGGTCATCCCCTTTCGTTTGATACCCATATTGTAGGATCTTTCTATACCTATATGCGAAATATCATAAGTATAGGTTCAATATACTTAGAGTTATATGGAATAAAAAAAATTTCGAAAAGTAACGGTCCCTAGCAGGGTCGGAACCCCCAAGATAAAAAAAAATAGCCTATAGCTCCTTCCAGACTATAACCTGTAGGCGTGCCAAATTTCAACAAAATCCATCTAGCCATTCTCAAGTTTTTAGGGAACAAAAGCAAACGTCTGGACATCCAAACATCCAAACATCGCTACATTCACATTTATAATATTAGTAGGACTACCCTTATAAATTTGTATGGAAAATAATGCATTTGGCTAGAAAAAAATTGCCGAAAATCGAGTAATTCTAGCGGCTTAAGATTTGTTTCTTTGTTCACTTTAATTGAACGGGCCACAAAACTGCATACTCGAAAAAAATCTAAAAATGTTTACTAAAAAGTTAGAAATTTTGATGAAATATTTTCAAGATTTCTTGAATTTACATACATGAAATTTTCACAAAGTTCTTAAATTGGAGTTGCAATTTTTTTATTGTGTTTTTACACATACTTTCATACAAAAATAATGAAAGTTGAACGCAGACATACTGGTCTAGGTGTATATGTAGCCCAAAAAGTTTTAAATCTAGGCTAAAACTTTTAGCCGTGTACAAAACAATATTTATTTTTATTGTTTGTTTTGAAATTTTGTTTAGGATTTCTTCAGGAGTTACTTCAAAAGTAGAGTGGATATTGAGTATAGCCGAAACGCTTAAGAAAAATTTCTTGTGTCAGAATCTCTTCTACTTTTCTAATGCTAATTTCTGGAAAATTTTTACAAAAAAGCGACCTGCGCAACTCTGGTTTTGGCAAGAAGTAAATAGTTGTCGCTTATTTCTTGAAGAAAAACTGAAGTTTCGGAAAAATAAAAACAAAGAATATAATAAAATAGCATTGAAATTCATATAAAAAGCGGCAAATTGCAATTATTCAACATGCAGAACGGAACGTCAAAATTTCTTGGCTATTCATGACAATTTCATGGTCAGGAAATAAATGAAAATATTTCTTGAGCATTTTCTTTTCAACAGCATACCGGGCTTTACTTTTAAACTTTTTTAATTCTTTTTTGCCAAATTAGCGTCACTTTTTACTATCACCTGACAAGTATAAGTACAAACTAATTGTTACTTTCTCTGATAATTCAATAAGACTGCGTTGTGTACTGCTTGGTAATTATACCTAGTAGTGCTTCGCACACAAGGTATATTAACTTCATTGGCCTAACGGTAGTATGTAACGGCATAAACGAATCGAGATAGATATTGACTTATGTATATCAAAATGTTCAGGAAAAGAGAAATTGATTAAGCCATGTCCGTCCGTCCGTCCGTCTGTAAACACGATAACTTGAGTAAATCTTGAGATATCTCAATGAAATTTGGTATGCAGGTTCCTTTTCACTTATCTCGGAGCGCTATTGAAAATAGGCAAAATCGGTTAAACGCCACGCCCACTTTCTATATATGTATATAATATTTTCGAAAATACAAAAAGAGTGATTATTCAGTAAATTATACACCAACAAGGATAAAATTCGGTGTGTACGTTAGCGTTAAGGAAAAAAGAAAATTTTTGAAGAAATTTTTAAAAAGGGGTGTGGCACCGCCCACTTTGGTTAAGTCAATTTTGGAAATATAAGTAATCATAAATCAAAACCCGCTCAAGATAGCAAAACGAAATTGAGCACACATATTTATATTAATACAGGCAATATTTCGAAAAAAATTACCGAAATCGGGTAAAGCCACGCCTAATTTTATACAAAAGATTTTGAAAAGGATCATAGATATATTGAATATGCAATAACTTTGCTTAAACTACCTGTATATCATTTCTATTTCACCTCTAAAGTGTTCGTGGGCAAAGAAAGTCGAATGCACAACATTTTTGGAAAATGGGCGTGGCCCCGCCCCTTTATGGTGGATTATTCCACAAAACTTTCCATGCCATAACTCCGGTAAAAATTGATTTATTGAGACGATATTGGGAGAAAGTGTTCAATATATAAAGCTAACTCTTTGCTGTAAAAATAAACAAAATTGGTTGACGGACACGCCCACTTTTTGAACACAGTTCTGAAAAATTGTTTGTAAAATTAAAATCGCGATATTTTCCTAATTATAAAAGTTATATAAATAATATTTTAAACACATAATAAGCTTTTTAAGCAAAACTAAACTGTAAAAAAATTTTGTGGATTTTGTTGAAGTAGGCGTGGCGCCGCCCACTTTTCAGCAAAAAAGGTCTATTATTTTCAAAAGCGATTGCTTGAAATTTCAAGAAGGTATTTCAACGAAAATAAGTGAGATGCTTCCCAATAGTATGTAGTATACTCCTGCCAAAAATTATGCAAATCGAATAACAAACAAGCAAGATTTACGGGAAAGTAGTTAACACCCTATTGCCTTTTTTTTATAAATTTTTTTTTGTTTTCATACCTTTCATAAGCCCCATGCAAAACTATTAATATTTTGTTATTGAGTGATAATTTAGTTTACCACTTACAACAGGAGTGTTTTTAATCGAAAACAATCAGTTGCCTTTATAACACCTTTTCAAGTACATATTAAAATAGACCTGAGTAAATTAGGATACTACAACAGATCACTACTAGGTATTTAATGTTCGGTTACACCCGAACTTAGACTTCCTTACTAGTTTTTTTTTAACTTCTTGGTCATTTTTTTGGTTAAGCTTATGGCAACCGTGACTACAATAACGAGAGACACTCATTTTTACGATTTTTGGGCGCTGTATTCATAACTCGAAAAGCAATTAATTCGAATTTCAACAGACTTGAGTTCGAATCACTCTTGCTGTTGTTAGCATGCTATGTAGTTGAGATGCTAAGTTGATCTTATGCAGAGCAAGTCTGATAGTTTTACCCGAGTTTCTTAAAGCGCCAAATGAGTGAACCGTTGCAGGAATTTAGTTGTGACCTCTCAGACTTGCTCTGATTAGCGACTACCAATAACTTCTCTCAGTGTGGAATATTATTAAATTTTATTCTTTCGTATTTTCATTATTGCTATTAATGCTAATTTCTTAACAGGGGTTTTAAAAGTGAATAGAGTAATTATTCTAGTACAGACGTATATTTTTTAATTTTTGGAAATTTCGGGGGGGTTGATTAGTTTTCTGGATTAATGGTTGCGGAAGGTACAGACATGAAATAAACTTCTAAATTTTCTTCTAAAAAATCTAAAAATCTCAGGAAATGTTGAAATACAACCCTTTGTATTACTTAGCAACGTACACATCCATGTAACTCTGCGTTGTATGTCTACCATTTTGTTGGAAGTAAGTTTTGAACTATTGAATAAAGACGTGAATTATAGTTGTTAAAGAAAAACGTGTTCGGTCTTATTATTTCTTATTCTTGGATTCTGAATGCTCTTGTACTGCGTTATTGTACCAGCAAAGGTAAAGTTTATCCAGTTCATCCAACAGGTTATGGGCCCAGGCATGGCAAAATAACCTAAAACGCGAATAACCTAAAAAAGCAATTGCGCATAGTGCTGATGTGTTCAGTAAAAATGAGTTCATCACTTTTTAACATCGAGAAATTGGATGAGTCCAATTATGACTCCTTGAGTCTACAGCTGAAAAGTGTTCTGGTTCACCAAGAGCTACGGGCGGTGACATCAGGTGAAGCAGGCGACGAAAAAGTGTTGGCGTGGAAAAACAAGGATAAAAAAGCTAAGGCAACTATAATTTTGAGCATTACCATGATGTAGATAGCGCACGTGAAGAATTGCGAATTATAAAATGCGCCATGGAATAATCTTCGTGAAGTTCATAGACCAAAAGGATCGGTACGCAAGGTAACTTTGTTTAAGCAACTCCTAAGTATGCGTATGAACGACGGTGAATGCGTTCAACAATATGTTTGCAAATTTAGTGCATTGGCAGAAAAGCTTGAGGAAATTGGAGTGAGTCTCCAAGAAGAATTCTTCGTAATTAACTATGCTACTTGCCAGCTTTCCGAAATCATGAGTTTACAAAAGGAGAATCAGTGATCAAAGAAAAGCACGGAGCTATAATTTTGAGTGCAAATAAGGTACGTGATCTATTTCTTTTTGAGACAAATAAAAACAATTTGTTTTTTGCATGCAAGCCCGATGACGAGGCAATGAAATGGCACTCAAGATATGGACATCTCAATTTTGCCAGCCAGTTGAGCAACAACAACATGGTTCGGGGGATGAAAATAAATATGCCAAGAGATATCAATTGTATTTTGTGTATGAGCGCAAAGTGTAGTCAGCGGCCGTTTAGTAAATCAGATAGGCGAACAGCTGATGTTTTAGATTTAATACATTCTGATGTATGTGGCCCTATGAGGCAAACTTCAATTGGCGGTGCGAAATATGTATTAACATTTATGGACGATAAAACGCGATTTGTATTTGTTTACTCTTTAAAACACAAAGACGAAGTCTTAGAAAAGTTTAAAGAATTTAAACAAATGGTTGAGTGCCAAACACAAAGAAAAATAAAAGGGCTTCGGAGTGATAATGGCACAGAATTGGTGAATAATGCGTTTGATATATTTCTTAAAGAGCATTGCATTGTGCGACAATTGAGAGTACCCTACACTCCACAACAAAACGGTGTAGCGGAAAGATTAAATCGTACTTTAATCGAGATGGCAAAGTGTATGATTGTTAGTTCTGAAGTACATGAGTCACTGTGGGCAGAAGCTGTAAATACAGCAGCGTACTTAAGGAACCGTGCACCAACAAAAGCATTAAATTGCGATGACGCCTTATGAGGCATGGTATGGCTATAAGCCTTTAGTAGAGCATTTGCGCATATTCGGTTCACTCGCAAAAAAAACAAAACACAAAAAGACAAGTTTAAGCCAAGGGGCAAGGAGTATGTCATGGTAGGCTACTCTGATACGGCAAAAGCATATAGATTATATGATAAACAAACGCGGCGATTGATTGTTAGTAGAGATGTCTACTTTGTAGAGTCAACAGCAATGAAAAGCAATAAAGAATTCATTGAGTTAAATGAAGCTGAGGAATTTGTACATGAATATTCAAGAGAACGTAACGTGGGTACGTGGGTGTTATTGATGACAAATTGAGGCAAGAAAATACAAGTTTAAATACAACAGCGATCGACAACAATCAAGTGGTGGAAAATATATTAGGTCATACGGACGACGTATGGGAGTCGGCTGAAGAAGAGCAAGCAGCAGATAGTCAACCGAAAAGAGGACCTGGTAGGCCACGATTTGTTAGTACCGGATTGCCAGGTAGACCCACCAAAGAGTACAGGTATGTAAATTTAATGAAGGCTGATGATATAAAGGTGCATTTGTCGGTCGAAGAGGCATTATCGAGTGAGTATGCAGATAATTGGTATGAGGCTATGCAAAATGAATACGAGTCATTGTTAGAACGAAACATGGCAGCTTTCAGAACTTCCCAAAGGGTAAAAGGCCGTGCGGTGCAAGTGGGTATATGCGATTAAAAAAGATAACAATGGTAAGGTGGAACGCTTTAAAGCTTGACTAGTTGCAAAAGGATGTTTGCAAGTGTATGGGCGTAAATTACGATGAGACATTTTCACCCGTAGTTAGGTATAGCACCATACGTATGATTTTTGCACTTGCAGCTGAGTATGGATTACATCTCCATCAAATGGATGTATCCACCGCGTATTTAAATAGTGAGTTGGGTAGTGACGTATACATGTGCCAGCCGGAAATGTTTATTGATAAAAGGTTCCCTAATTACTGTTTAAAATTGAAGAAAGCGTTGTATGGACTGAAACAGTCAGGGCGGAAATGGAACACGAAATTAGAAACAATCGTAAAGATGATTGATTTCCAGCCATGCAAAAGTGAGCCACGTGTGTATGTAAATCACAAAAATGGGCAAATTAACATCATTGCAGTGTATGTTGATGATCTGCTCATAGCTAGTTCCGATTGTAAACAAATGAATGCGATCAAGTTGGCCATTGCAAGAGAAGTAGAGGTGGTCGATAAAGGACCAGTGCAAGCATTTTTAAATATGGAAGTGAAGCGTGATTGGGCAGAGGCATCACATAAGAAAACTATTAAATGATTTTGGCATGTATGACAGCAAACCGATTGCGTCACCTTTGGATGCAGGGCATCAGGTGGATTGTAAAAAGGATACATGCGAGAAAGTTGACAAGGTGCAGTATCAATATTTGATAGCGTCGTTAATGAATTTGGCTGTGTGTACTCGACCAGACATCTTGCACTCGGTGTGCAAATTAGCACAAAGAAATAATGATCCGCATGCAGAGCATTTAGCAGCAGCTAAGCGAATATTAAGATACTTAAACGCAAGATAAAGTGCTTAGGTATCACCATACAGGTAAAGAGTTGGACTGCTTTGAAGATGCAGATTGGGGCGACGACGGCAGTGACCGTAAATCATATACAGGCTATGTATTTGTATTGGCTGGTTGGGTTTTTTCTTATGAATCGAAGAAACAATCGACAGTAGCGCTCAGCAGCACTGAGGCAGAGTATATGGCACTTACCTCCGCAGTTAAAGAGGCAGTATATCGGAGACAACTGTTGGGCGAAATGGAGCTTGATTGAGTGTCCTAAGGCAATTATAATAAATGGAGACAATCTCAGTGCTATGAATCTAGAGAAGAATCCCGTGTCCTAAGGCAATTATAATAAATGGAGAAAATCTCAGTGCTATGAATCTAGAGAAGAATCCCGTGTATAATTCGAGAAGTAAACACGTGAACATAAAGTATCATTACATACGGGATATCTATCGAGGAGGCGAAATAGAACTTCGTTTCTGTTGCAGCAATGACATGATTGCAGATATTTTGACGAAAAATTTTAATAAACCCACACATCAGAAAATGTCAAAGATGTTAGGTTTAAATTAAGCATAATTAAAAAATATTTTATGCATGCATGTGAACGTTGAGGAGGAGTGTTGAAATACAACCCTTTGTATTACTTAGCAACGTACAAATCCATGTAACTCTGCGTTGTATTTGACATTTCAAGTTAATGTCTACCATTTTGTTAGAAGTAAGTTTTGAACCACTATTGAATAAAGACGTGAATTATAGTTGTTAAAGAAAAACGTGTTCGGTCTTATTATTTCTTATTCTTGGATTCTGAATGCTATTCTACTGCGTTATTGTACCAGCAAAGGTAAAGTTTATCCAGTTCATCCAACAGAAAAAATTCTCCTCAATTAAGAACGTGCAATACAACTTCGAAGAATATATGGAATTAAAGTTAAGTGAAGGTAGGATTTATGACGAAACACAGACAATTATTCGTAAAAATTGTCAACTCTTTTTAATAGAGTTGATAACCCAATTACGACATCGTCTACCCATAACAATAGTTATTTGGTTGATTCATTAACAAAAACTAGTATATCCTGTGGTCGAAATACGACAACCTTAAATTAGTTTAGCTTATTAAATCCTCTGTTCACATTTTTTTCCAGTACCTAATACCTAGAGGAAGAAATATTGGAGACATTTTTATTGCTGAAATTAATTACACTGGACCACGAATTTCAACTTTTTCTCTTTACCAGAAACGCCGTTATGAAATTCGCAAAATCACCCCCTGATTTCGAAAACCGTTTTTGTTTCGGAATATTGCCGGTATTAATATAAATATGTGAGCTGAATTTCATTTTGCTATCTTGAGCGGTTTTTGATTTATGATTAATAATATTTCCAAATTTGACTTAATCAAAAGTGGGCGGTACCACGCCCCTTTTTAAAAATTTCTTCAAAAATGTATTTGTTGCCTTAACGCTAAAGTGCGCACCAAATATTACCCTTTTAGGTGTATTATATACTGAATAACCACTCTTTTTGTGGCTTTTAACCGATTTTGCCTATTTTCAATAGCGGTCCGAGATAAGTGAAAAGGAACCTGCATACCAAATTTCATTGAGATATCTCAAGATTTACTCAAGTTATCGTGTTCACAGACGGACGGACGGACATGGCTCAATCAATTTCTCTTTTCCTCCTGAGCATTTTGATATACATAAGTCAATATCTATCTCGATTCGTTTATGCCGTTACATCCTACCGTTAGGCGAATGAAGTTAATATACCTTGTATGCGAAGCACTACTAGGTATAAAAATATTGATTACATATGAGTGTATGTGTATGTCCATGTAAAATTAGTTGAAGCAAGGTAAACTACACGTTTCAGAATTATCAATATCACAATATTTTTAAATTTTGCCGAGACTCAAGCAGACTGTAGCGGCACCTGCTTTCCAGTTTTAAAAAAATATGGTCCAAGCGATTATGATCTGTAACTGCTAGCGCAGATTCACTAACAACACGAACGAAACGTTTCGTATTTTGGGAATGGCATAAGAATTCTGCAATAAACCATTCAACAGAAAAAACTCAGTCTCTTGTTACAAAGTTTTACCTGGTAATTTAATAACTTCAGCTTCAGAATATTGATAAAAAGCAAGTTGTTCGTCAGTGTAAAACTGCAAACAGGGTGGCTCTATGTTTTCAAATTGTTTCCATTTTATCATTTGCGTATGAGTATCACTATTGAAATTTACGATTCCTTGACGCCGTAGATAACCAGCGTGCTGAACTTACAGGACCAGGTGTCTCCCTACTATGGTGATCATTACATACACCACTATCAATCGCTTTAACCATGCGATATAGGTAACGCTGATCAGATCTTATATTCCACTCCTCAATATTTTGAGGCATGACACCCATTGCGATTTTTTTATAACCTTCGAAGACCTACAAACAAACAAAATATACCCCCAAATATGTATAAGAAAAGCCTACCTTATAATTTTCGCATGTAAGGATTTCTGTTCCTTCTTTGCTCGGCCACAATCCCGGACCTTTTTGCGATCCGAAAATTTTTTTTAACAACGCCTTTAAAGGCAATTCTTTGAAATGCAGCAAACAAACTTTCCATTGCAATGGCCGCTGCAAATATCTTTCCATGCAAACAATTACGCCAGTCTTATAGCCTGTGTTAACTGCGGTACCATCACAATTGATAGCGACTAAATGCCTCAACGAAAAATTTTGATCATTTAAAAAACTTACTATGGATTGCTGAATTCCCTCTCCGGTGCTTAAAATGGGTGTGGTATATCCAATAAATTTGGATTCTGGCTCCTTTACTAGCGTTATATGTTCTTCCACTGATCTACTTAATCGCTTTTTATACCCAGCGTACTAGTAGTAGTACAAGGGTATTATAACTTTGTTGGGATAACGGTTGGTTGTACAGGTATAAAGGAATCGAGATAGATATAGACTTCCATATATCAATATGATCAGGATCGAAAAAAAATTTGATTGAGCCATGTCCGTCCGTCCGTCTGTCGGTTAACACGATAACTTGAGCAAATAATGAGATATCTTCACCAAATTCGGCATGCGTACTTACTTGGGTTCAGAATAGAATGGTATTGAAAATGGGCAAAATCGGACCATAACCACGCCCCTTTTTCGATATCGAAAATTTCGAAAAACGTATAAAACGGGTTAATTCAATATCAGAAGCAGCTACAATGATAAAATTGGCAATATGTATTGATTTAGATGTTCTAAGACCGATTTTATCAAATTTTTTGAAAAGGGGCGTGGCACCGCCCACATATATTTGAATAAATTTTCAAATTTTAACTCTTAATAACTTCAGAACAGTTTATGCTAGTATAACGAAATTTTGTAGAGGGCATACCATTGTTGTGTTAAATTCAGATATAGAAAATAAACGAAATCGCTTGGCTACCACGCCTACTTTTCCATAAAAGTTATATTGAAAGGAGGTGGAAATATTGAAAAGTCCATATCTAATTAACTGATACCGCTATAATAATATAATTTGGTACATACATCATATTCTTTACATTATTATCGCAAAATTTTGAAAAGTGGGCGTAGCACTTACACTCTAAACTTTTTTGTTGAATTTTACAGCGATAATGGTAGGCAACACTTTACCGACTGTTTATGTCTAAATTCACGCATGTTAATAGACGCATTTTTTTGTTGATTGATTAAAGCGAAAAATGTGTAATTCCATACACACACAGCTGCTTAAATTTGCAGCGCTTTCTACGCGCTCTCTCTCACTTATTTTTATGTTTAAAGCCAAAAATGTTTAATTTGAAAATATACAGTAGCTCACAGTCAAAATGGGCCACCATTAAAATTGCAAATTCCAGCAAGAATAACTTCTTTTACTTATATGTACACATACTTCAAAAAAAAATAGCGAAATTTGTAAAAAGAATTAAATTATTGCTGGAATTTGAAGGTTATAAAGGATGAAAATTATTTTATTTTTTTATTAAAACAACAGAAAATATAGTAAATTAACAAAAGTATTTAATTTCATGTTAACAATAAGAAAATACATGTATTCATACATTAAAAGGACTATATATATATATATATATATATATATATATAAAGGATGAAAACTATTTTATTATTTTTATTAAAACAACAGAAAATATAGTAAATTAACAAAAGTATTTAATTTCATGTTAAAAATAAGAAAATACATGTATTCATACATTGAAATAAAGGACTATACATACATAGGTAAGGCTAGAAAATTCACTTTTACATATATTGCACTTAAACATTTTTCTTATCACTAACAATATTTTATTTATAATTATTTATTTTACTATATTTATTTATTATAATACTTTCTTTCTTTTGCGCCACGCTACCGCAACACTTTCAACTGAAATTCTTATTTCATCTGAAATGAGAAAAGAGAGCGCTAATTAGGGACACGATATCGAATGCAAAGCATCGATTCTGTACTCATTTGAAGTATCGCTTCAAATATATCGGGTACCCGATAATATCGAAACAAAAAGACTCGATAGTCAAAATATCGATGCTAAATGTACATGACAAACAAGCACTTCAATAACCGAATGGTTCGCTGCAAGCAAATTCATACGTTTTGTAAATGATTACCATAGGTTCGTATAAAATTCAATAAAATAAATAATAACATAAACTAGTTTAATATGAGCAAATTTGATTTTTTTAATTTGATAGATTTTACTTCAAGAAACGAAGATCAAAAGCCCCACTCTTCCTCTGTGCAATCTGCCATGAATAGTAATATATCCAACCTCTTCCCCTTCAACCTGTTACGTGTTTTTGTCATTGTTAAACCTGCTTTTGAAAATAGGCGCTCTTATGGGACAGAAGTTGCTGGTACTTCTAGATATCGTAAAGCAATTTTCGACAAATGAGGATATTTATGCTTAGACATACATAGGGAATAAGCGCAGGGATCAGAAAATGCAATATTTTTGAAGCGTGTTTCTAAAACACCCCACAAATCAAAAACATTTTATAACACCTTATATCTGTGTCTACAACAACCACATGAAAATGACAGACAATTTTCTACTTTAATTGCAAAAATCGCTTGAACGAAATAAAATATCGGATTTCCCCCTTTGGATCATTGTTACAGCGGTCAAGCCGCGTCGTTTGATACCTCTCCCGCTCTTTTTGGACGTGTATTAACAGTTGACGTTGGATGGATAGTATTACCTTTTTTTCAGTATAAAGGCAAAACAATATCACAATAAGTTAGTACTTCAAGTTTGTTGTAACCTTTTTGGACGTATTAAGTGCATATTGCAACAGATCAATGGCAACTCTTACTTTTCTCGCCTCTGCCTTTTCCGGCTAAATTAACTGTTATTATTTGGTTCTGATTTTCCTTCGATTCGCGTCACAAGTTAGAGAGAGACAACCAGCAGAGCGGTATTTTTGCTCTATTAGTTCCATATTTTTTAAAAAATTCGATACGATACCGGGGTCTAGATACTCGATGCCGAAAAGTATCGTTAAAAAAGCATCGAGTACAAAATATCGGTATCGAAGGGCAAAAGTATCGATATGGTATCGTATCGTATCGAAATTCGTGTCCCTAGCGCTAATCAACAAGCGCTTGCTGAGAGGAATTACGCATATTTGACTGTGCGCTTCAGCTTCACGCAACAAAGGGTTTGTTTATTTCGTATTTTTTGTGCGCAAAAAAAAGTTTGCGCAATTTTATGTTCATTTTCAGCTGTGAAATGAAAGTTTGCTGTAATTTGTGTTTAAATTTATTCCTTTTGCGACTTAAAGCAGAAAATAAACAGAAATTATTGCAATTTCAAGCAACAGTGAGAGAGTCAACAAAAATTTACTGATATCATCGCTGTAAAATTCAACAAAAAAGTTTAGAGTGTATGAGTCCCGCAATTTTCAAATTCGACTGCTAATAACTTCAGAACGGTGTGAGATAGATTTACGAAACTAGGTACCAGGCATGTTATGTTTAGGTAGAGTACTACCACAGAAAATAAGAAAAATCGGTGAACGACCACGCCCACTTTTGGACTAAAGTTCTCTAAACGAGAGTTATGAAACCCGAATATGCAATATCTGTTTAACTGATAAAGATATAATGCTAAAATTTAGTACACTCATTCACCTGATGATGTTATTAGTGATGTTTAAAGGTTTTTTGGTAATATTTTGGAAAATGGGCGTGGCACCGCCCACAAGTGAATAAACAAAATATCAACATTTTACTATTAAAAAGCCACTGTGAAAGTATCATAAAGATCTGCAATGAAAACTGATCTTCAAATAGGGACAAACAACATAATAAAATCCGTGGGCGTGCCACCACCCACTTTTTTAAAATTATGTAACTATTGATTAATGGACACATATATCCGTATACCAAAAAATTTCACAAAATACGTGAAAAGTTATGGGCATGGCACGCCTTCTTTTCCAAAGCTATATATAGGACATGGTATAACCTTTGAAAAGATCGATTCTGTACTTTGGCTCATGTAAGCGGTTAAAGCTTTATAAGCAAGGGGCGTGGCGCGCCCACCAAATATGCTGGGTATTTAATGTTCGGTTCACCCGAACTTAGACTTCCTTAGTTGTTTTTTATTAATTTCAGTATTCTTAAGGGTAAGGTCTCTTTTTCCATAAAAGGAAATACCTTGCAGAAAAGAGTTTTCTTTCACCGAAGCTTGGGCTTCTTTGCGAAATTTTAAACGCTCTCTAGAAATTTTATTTTTGTCTAGAATAATATTATCAATGTAAGATATAATTTTTTTGAAATATCCTGGTCAAAATCTTTTTTAACTTTAGCGGCTATAGAAATACGCAAATCTTGGATAAGAGTGGTCGCGAGTAATGCTCCAAAGCGGTCCGAAGTATCAGTGCGATCTAAGGCCATGGCGTAGTTTCGCAAAGACATGTCGCACACATTCAGCGATGGCCCAGGACGCTCGACTTCAAAATCTTCGTCCTCAGATGAGTTGGGAACGTGCCCATCCGAGATTACTGACGGGTTAACACCTTCAGTAATGGTATGAGATTCCAGTTCGCAAACACTTGTTGCTTCTCCTTCTAGAGAATCAATTTGTTTCAGTCTTGTACTGCACTGATCTAATAAAAACTGCTTTGCTGTGTGTGAGGTTTGACGACCAGCAGAACAATTACAACTCCCAATATCCCCAATACTACACCTGCACTTCGAAATTCGAAACAGATTGATCCATTCGTCCTTTTTAAATCGTATTGGATGTCTTGTAACATCACGATACTTTTTTATATTTATTTAAAATTTTTCGTTTCGTAGGGGATGCAGTGATAACAGGAATTCCTGTTCGATGCCACAATTTTAATATTTCGGCTGGCATCGGATTATAAATAAAAAAGTTGTGAATAAAAATCGATTTTGGCTGTTTTTAGGATTCTCGCAGGACGAAAATTTTTATCATCCCAAATTCACCGCAGGGTCATCTTTCATCCTAGGGGGGGTAATTGCAATTCGACCCGGTCTAATGTACATGGTGTATGTACCAAAAATGTGTAAGAACCAAAAATGTGTAAGTACAATATGGGTATGAAACGAAAGGTTCTTACGAGTGATTTCATAATCAATGTGATAAATTTTAATATCTCAGCTTGTTTCGGAGATATCCCCAAAAATGTGATGTGATGTATTTTGCCAAGTATAAATGGAAGGCTACCTTACAAAAGACTTTCTTTATTTATAGGATTCTAGGATTCAGGATTAGTTATCTATAAAAACAACGAAAGACTATGGGTCCTTTTGCGAAAAATTGCAGTTTTGAAAAGCTATTACTATATACATTCAACAATTTGTTCATACATCAGAATAGCTCCTGAATCATACCTACCCAAAAAGGAAATTCAGGGTAACTGAACCTTCGATTTCGAAAAAGAAAAATTAAAAATTGCTTACCATTTTTTCGCAACATGCAATGTGCTTAGCTATGTCACCGCTGGCTGTTCTTGGTCCGCTAGTTTTTGAATTATCGAGGAGACAACTTTTTAATAAAAGGTAGTGCATTGAAATGCAAAAGGCATGTAAACCAATGCAATGGCCTTCTTAAATCGATCTCAAAACAACTAAGAATTTATATGATGGATTCACGTAAACCTGCTTATACGGCTATCTAGTAATTTATATGATTTATTGATATAAAATGAAGTGCTAAATTGGACCCACGCGAGCCTTACGTTTTGCCGTCTCACATTTTTTGGGATATGTGAATCGTGGGGTACCCTATAATCCTATAAATAAAGAAAGTATTTGGTAACCTAGCCTACCATTTATACTTGGCAAAATACATCACATCACATTTTTGGGGATATCTCCGAAACAAGCTGAGATATTGAAATTTATCACATTAGGCCCGTCCACAATGAACACGACGGCGGCGAACGACAACGACGAAAAACTGAAGCTTGACGATATTTGCCGTCAAGCATTGGCGACATGATTATAATGGGAGCAGGGGCGACAGGTGCGAATCATCTTGAAAAGTAGCAAAAAATGTTGTTAAAAGTGTGAAAGAGACATATTCTGTAATAATTGGAACTTATTTTACAAGTTATTTACTCTTCCTTTCGTTTTTATTGTCAAAAAAACCAAACGCCACCATCTGGCCATTTAATCTGGCGACAGCGGCATCTGTGATTGATTGCCGCTTTGTCGCGTCGTGTTCAAAAAATTCCTCCCCATAAGAAAACGTGTAAAAATAATTTGACAGATGCCGCTTGTCGTTTGCCGTTTTCATTCTGGTTACCACTATTGGTTATGAAATCACTCGTAAGCACCTTTCGTTTCATACCCATATTGTACTTACACATTTTTGGTCACCCCTGGCCCCCTTATTGGTCGATAACTCGGAAACCGGTCGAGTTATTGAAATAAGGGATACCTTAAATTTTAAATTGAACGTCTACTAATAAATGACGAAAGATTCATTTAATTACATTCAGCAGTTTTTGAGTGATGCGACCACAAACATTTAGACGGACAGACAGACTGACAAAAATTCTAAAAACGGTTAATTTTTATTCTATTGGCTTAATAATGATTGACCGTATCAATTTTTTTTGGCATATCTGCAATGTACAGACATCGACCTGTTAAAGTTTCAGATATATCCTTGTGACAATTATAAAGTTGTTTTGCCCCCTATTTCCAAAGTTGCTTATAATGACCCCTAGAACAGTTTCCGCTATGACGATTTTTCACTTTTTAAATCAACCCACTCTAATATACAGTGATAGCAAGCAACATGTACATTATTCTGTTCGTTATTTAAATTTTTTTTGCAAATTGTAAGTTCGGCGAGCGTTGATTCAGTATCGATATACCGCATTAAAAAATAACACTTGACAAACTTGCTATAAGTTTTATATTTGTTAACCGATTTGGAAATGGTTTGAACAGGGTTGGGCATATTTGCACTACCACTAAAAATGCACTACCACTATTTTTTAGTGATAGTTAAAATCAAAAATCACTATCACTATCACTAAATTTTTAGTGATAGTTATTTTTGATTTTAACTATCACTAAATATTAGTGTTAGTGAAAATTAAAAATCACTATCACTATCCCTTTTAGTGATAGTGAAAAGTTTCACTATAACTACAAAATGCACTATCACTACAAAATGCACTATCACTAAACTTGTAGTGAGTCATGATATTTTACTAAAAATTTGATTTGATATCCAATGGTAAATGTTGAAAAGTAATTGTGTTACTGTTGCCAACAATACAGTAAAGATCGCTAATAATAATTTGTACAAACATACACACCCACATTGGTGTCCATAAAAATAAAAATTCGGCGTTTAGCTCTTCCATCCTCTGCGCCAGTGGAAAGACTATTTTCCTTTGCAGGAATTGTTAATAGTAAGAAAAACCATAAATTTTTTGCATATTTCAAGAAAACGTTAAGTTTTATCTTAAAACTACCTGAGACAAATTTGTAGACCTGAAAATTCTCTACAAAAACGGTGCGAACAGTTTTTATCTAGGAGTCACCAGTTCTAAGATATCGCGATTGCAAATCTAATTCTATACATTATATGCACATAAATGCCACGTATAGACCTTTCTGGATTTTTCTCGAAAACGGTTATATGTATCGTAAAATTTTCTTTTACCGTTTGTTCGTCACAAAGCTCCTCATCGACAATGAAAATAGTTATTTTTGTAAACCCTATAGTTCCCTAGCTAGAGCCAGATTTGCTCCATTCGTGATACCAAAAACTAATAGTGGTTTAAATTTAGATATCTTGTATAACGAAATTTCGATAGAGCTAAATTTTTTTGGAAAGCTTAGGTTAACCCCCAGAAAGAAAGCTGCAAGACTCCCATCGATCCCATCTGTGCAAAAAAAGTTAATCGTGGTCAAAGATCCATATTTTAGGTTGGTTTTTTTGGATTTTTCTCGACTTTTGACCACGATTAGGATTCTGAATAGGAATTACAAATTTTTTCTTTTTGAAACAGATAAGTAAGAGTTCGAAGATAATTGTGTAAAATGTTCACTGCAATAGTAGCCCTAGAATGCATTTAAAATTTAATTTGTTTAAATAATTGTTATCACACACATCTATTGTGAAGAGATAACGTTTCCCTAATACCAAAAAAATTTTGTCCATATACATATGTCAAACGAGTCGTGAGTTATGAATTTTTCTTTAAAATGGTTCACAACTCTATATTATTGAATATCTTGAAAACCATTCGGAATTTCGAAAAAATGTTAAAAGTGTTTTCTTGTTTTATCTTTAGCACATAAATTTATGGTTTTTATTCGTTGACTCAGTTGACATGGTTTGACTCAATGACTCTAAATTTGAAATGCTGGTATTAAAGAAGGCAAATAAAAATTTAAAAAACTAGAACTTCAAACATATACACACATATATGCTTACTTATTTGATGCATTTATTTATTTACATGAAAAATAATTATAAACTATTATATTACATACGAAGGTAACTAGCAAACATGGGTTATCAACCTAAGCTTCCTAATTTTAGTGGTAATTTAGTGCATTTTCCAAGTGGTAGTGCAATTTATTTTCACTATCACTAAATATTTAGTTATAGTGTTTTTGAATTTTCACTATCACTATAAAATTAGTGATAGTGAATTTCAATTTTAACTATCACTAATAGCCCAAGAGGCAGCGGCTTTTTTTTCAACCAATTTTATAAAGGCTGAGTTTAAAACTATGTGTTGTAGTCACGTTCCCAATAACGAAACCGACCGTCAGTCACAATACCATCGGTGGGTGCGGGGGTGGGAGGCTGCGGAAGTCGTGAAAAAAACCAATTTCTGAACCAATTTTATAAAGGCTGAGCTTTTGTATATATAAAATATATGTTATTAAGAAACTAAAACCAACCGTCAGTCATTCCGCGGGCGGTGGATTATGCGCCAGTCAGGCACCTGAACTTGACAAAAACGTATGAGCGCACTCATGTAATTATACGATGCGTTGGATTTTCTATTCAACAGACAATCAGTTGATGATTGTTATCACACTTCATCGGTCTTCTCAGATTTTGATGATTTTTGTACAGTGTTTGCATTGCTTAAATTCACTTTACATATTCGATGATATATTATCTCTTCGTTTCTTCCGCTCAATTCCGCGATTCTATTGATCAGTTGCTCATCACCTGCTTCATTAGCAATTGAAATAAAACTTTGTATGCTATCTGTGGTATGCAACGGCTGCCCTTCGCCATTGCATTTCTTACGTCTTTTTTGACATAAAATGCAGATATAACTACTCGATTCTTCAGCAGAATCCGAGTCGTTTTCCTGTGATGGCTCACACACCTCTGTTTGTTGTTGTTGTTGTAACACTACTTTGCCCTGCCTAGGTAGTCAGTACCAACCTTACCCAATATTGTCATCGAACTCTTCTAACGGAAGTCCTAGAAACCTAGCGGCTTCAACAGGGGAGGACCAGAGGGATATGGGTGTTAGAAGAGTAGGCTCGGATGAGCAGACAAAAAGATGGTTAGTAGTATGGGGGGACAAGCCGCATGCCGGACAAACATTAGGCAAGTCGGGGCTCAGTCTGGATAGGTAAGAGTTTAACCTATTACAATATCCAGACCGGAGTTGGGCCAGCATCACCCTAGTCTCCCTAGGCAGCTCGCGCTCCTCTTCGGCAACGGGTGGTGTTGTTGCCTGAAGAACGGCGTTCACCGGTAGAGAGCCAACATAGGAATTTACCGAATTCGTGTGGATGAGGGTGAGGGCCTGCCGGTGCACCTTAGGATCAAACGGCGTGGAAATCAGGTGCCGGATCTCATCATAGTGTTTGCGTAGATGGCTCCTTATGCTCCTGGGGGGCGGATCCTCGTTGATCAGGCGTCCGTTCGGATGCTGCGGTTTGCAACAGTTGAACAGGAATTGCCTGGTCAACATCTCGCTATGCTCTTTAACGGCGAGCATTTTCGCTTCATTATGTAAGTGATGCTCAGGAGACATAAGAAGACACCCAGTGGCGGTACGAAGGGCGGTGTTTTGGCAGACCTGTAGTCTCGTCCAGTGTGTGTCAGCTAGCCCCGGCGACCATATAGGCGTCGTGTAGCTCAGTACCGGCTGGCCAATTGCTTTATATGTAGCTAGTAACGTTTCTTTGTCTTTACCCCAAGTGCTGCCAGCTAGGGACTTGAGGATTTTGTTACGGCTTTGGACTTTATTGGCAATTGCGGTTACATGAGCGCCGTATTTGAACATGTTATCAAACGTCACCCCTAAGATTTTGGGGTGTGAGACAGTTGGTAGCTTGACACTATCAACGTAGACGTCTAATTCCATGTTCACTTGCGTTGTCCACGTCGTAAATAGGGTGGCCGAGGACTTATTCGGTGACAATGCCAGGTTTCTCCCGGCGAAGAATTCGGAAATGGCTGGGAGGTAAGAGTTTATGCGAGAGCAGAGTTCTTCAGCGGAGGGGCCAGTTGCCAAAATCGTCGGCGTAAGAGACAATCGAGACACCCTCTGGTGGGGGGGAAAGTTTCGATACATAATAGTTAAACAGAAACGGGGATAGGACACCACCCTGTGGCACCCCTTGTTTAACTATTCTGGGTTTTGATCTTGCGCCTCTGAACTCAACCGAGGATTGACGACCACTCAAATAGTTGGCAGTCCAACGTTTAAGACAGGGAGGAAGGGACGAATCTTCAAGGTCTTTCATTATTTGCGCATGGTTGACCGTGTCAAAAGCTTTGGCCAAGTCAAGCGCAACTAGCACTGTCCTGTGGTTTAGACGCTTTTGGTTTAGTCCGTCCCCTATCTGAGTGGTTATGGCGTTCAGCGCGGTTGTGGTGCTGTGGTTTTTGCGGAAACCATGCTGATGTTCGGCGAGTCGCAAGTTAGCGGTGAAATATGGTAATAAGATAGATTCCAACACTGTCACTACTGGCGAGAGAAGTGATATCGGGCGATATGGCTCCCCTACGGCAGCTGGCTTGCCAGGCTTTAGTAGTGGGACCACCTTTGCTTGTCTCCATTTTTCAGGAATAACAAAGGTGGAAAGGGAAAGGTTGAAAATGTGTGTAAGGTATCTTATGCCTTCGTCGCCGAGGTGTTTCTGCATCAGCATGGAAATGCCATCGGGGCCGATATATTTGGTGTTCTTAGATCTCCGAATAGCCTCATGAACTTCTGTTGTGGAGATGGCAATGGGCGCATCGCTGTTTTTGTGTTTGTGCGCTTTCCTGGTGGCTGGGCGAATATCTTTGTTCAACGGAGGATGCATTACAAATTGACGGCAGAAGGCGCTCGCGCATCTTTTTGGCTTCGACTGAACCTTATCACCGAAGGCGATGGATATTTTGTCGTTAGGTTTAGTCGGGTTGGACAAAGATTTCACCGTCGACCATAATTTGCCAACTCCAGCCGAGAGGTTGCAAGACCTTAGGTGCTCTTCCCACTTAGCGCGTTTGTGTTGATCTACTAAGCGTCTGATTTCCGCATTAAGATCCCGTATTTGAGGATCCGTAGGGTCAAGGCGTCTAATATGGTCACGTTCATTTGCCAGGGCCGCTGCCTCTGCGGGGAAGAATGGACGCACTTCCTTTATTCTACCTGACGGATTGTGTTGATGGGAGGCTGAAATTAGGGCCATACGAAACGCCTTTTCCCCTTCTCGTACGTCAGACGGGGTAGGAAGAGCAGCGAAGGCGCTCTCTGTGGTGTTGAGAAAACCCTCCCAGTCGGCTTTATTGAAGTTAGTGTAAGTGCGTTTCTCAGCGGTGACAAAGTCGGTGGGGCGATCGATAGAGAGCACTATAGGTAGGTGGTCTGAAGCAAGCGTCAGCATCGGTCGCCAATCAACGCAGTTTATTAGGCCAGCGCTGACTATGGTGATGTCTGGCGAGCTAGAGCAGTTTACCGCCACTCTAGTGGGGGCGTCCCCATTTACCGTGCAGAACGTCGAATTATCTATTTGGTCAGCCAGCTCCTGTCCCCTACCATCGGCCTGCAGGTACGTAGAACCGGCTGTCGTGGGAATGTCCCCTCTGTTTGTTCTTCAGGTGTACTTGTTGGAGCATTTATATCACTTTCGTGTTCGCCTGTTGCTTGCCTACATCCGCTTGGTCCCGCCTCATTTATTTCACTTGCAGGTCCGCCTGTTGCTTGTGGAAGTGCTTCCGTACATCCGCTTAGTCCAGCCTCTTCAGTTATATTGAAATAAGTAATAATAATATCACAAAATAAATAAATGTGATAACATGAATAAATAAAAATATATACATAATTATACAAGCTAGAAAGGTTATAAAGTTATACTTACTCAGCTATCTTCGGAAGGGATGTAGATTCCATAAGTTTCCGATACCTCTTTGATAGGGCAGTAAATACGCGATAACATTTGGTATGATACTGTTCAATGTTATTCGGTTCAGGCGGCATTTTTATATCTCTCATTGTAAGATTGTAGTATTGCCGAATTTTTAAAGTATTTTTACATTTCTGCAATGTATCAGCAGTAAACATATTCAAATTTAGCTTTTTTACTTTGCAAAAAACATAAATTGTTTTCGCTGGCGCCATGATATTTTTAAAATATTGCTTACGTTCACTATGTTACGATATCGTTTTTTAACTGACTATGGTAAACGAGAAAACTCGTTTATATATCGCCGTTCTTCTGTAAATTTTGCGACAGGTCAATTTTGTGTTTTTCAATATATTCAATATTTCACTATTCACGCTTATCAATCTACCAAAATGCTTGCGGTTACATGTGTGCAAACAATGTGTGGCGCTTGCATAAAGTGATAATTACTACTTAACTACTTAAAGGGCGTGCATTCTTTGTAGTTTCCATAGAGGTTACTGTATGACCGCCAACGCTGCCTACACATTGACACACAGGCACTCGCTAAACAAGGACACGCTTTCGCAAAAATCGCGATGGTATAAAACCGCAAATTTTGAAGTGGGCAGTAGGTACTTCCTTTTTCCCATGAAAAGAATCATTGGGATTTTTCAGCGATTAAAGAGACGCGATCTATGTGACCTTGGGCATAAAGATAATAACCATGCCTTTACGCCCATGTTTTGATGTGCACTAAAGCATTGTAAAATAAAAGACGTGCTAATGCATGTGTGACAATTTAGAGCAAATCGAACCATTAAAAACATTTTGCTCGAAAAGGTCCACTGTTCATAAAACGAGAATACTAAATATTAACAAAAGCAAAGGGCTACCAATGTACCAAATTTCAAGCAAATCGCATACAACATTTTATACATATATGTACATATGTACCTAATTTGGCTTAAACATAAGAAGCTCATTTGAAACCTGTAATATAGTTTGAACTAATACAGATATGATAACAACCATCAACTGAGTTCTATTGGAGAAAAGTCTTCAATTACATGAGTGCGCTCATACGTTTTTGTCAAGTTCAGGTGCCTGACTGACGCATAATCCACCGCCCTCGGAATGACTGACGGTTGGTTTTAGTTTCTTAATAACATATATTTTATATATACAAAAGCTCAGCCTTTATAAAATTGGTTGAAATTTGCACTTTTTTGTCAAGTTCAGGTGCCTGACTGACGGATAATCCACCGCCCGCGGAATGACTGACGGTTGGTTTTAGTTTCTTAATAACATATATTTTATATATACAAAAGCTCAGCCTTTATAAAATTGGTTCAGAAAGTGCTTTTTTTCACGACTTTCGCAGCCTCCCACCCCCGCACCCACCGCTACCAGACTGACTGACGGTCGGCTTCGTTATTGGGAACGTGACTACAACACATAGTTTTAAACTCAGCCTTTATAAAATTGGTTGAAAAAAAAGCCGCTGCCTCTTGGGCTATAACAAAATAGTGCTAGTGAAACCAGTAGTGCTCACTAAATTTAGTACACTATGCCCAACCCTGGGTTTGAACATATATTATTTGCAATAGATCCATCTCCAATACTACATCAAAATAAATGTAAAAAGGTTAGTGCTTCCAAGTGTTCTTTAATGTTAATGAGGAAGCTGATAGAAAATGTGTCTGTTTTCTGAGATGCATTTGCAAATAACACTTAAACTCATAATCTAATTGGAAAGATTTATATCGTAGGTTGTTAGGGCAATGAAAGATCTTTAATAAGATGAAAAAAGTTTTTTCATCGGATATATATGGAGATTTTTTGAATAATACGAAAATGGCGGTTTCTCACTTTGTAAGAAACGATAACTTCGCGAAATCTCAAAACCTATGGCTTTTTCACTCAATAAATCTGAACCAACTTTACGGCTATCAAGTTTTGTACATGATCTGATGCAACCTGAGTGCATATGGTTTTTAAAATTTTCAAATGCAACGCGCGAGTTCTAAGAGTTATCCAATCCAAGTGAAATGTTGCACAGCATTATATTCCGCCTGGCTAGAAAAATTTTTTTTCTTTACGAACAGCTTAATGTACATACATACATCTTGTATATACATACTGTGATGGCAAGCAACCCTACTAGACAATGTTGAGTACTTTGGGCAAAAAGTTTAGCTCATTTGTGCAATCCCCCCTCATTTTACAACACATTCACATTTCCAAAATAAATTTTGTTTTTGGAATTTCTAATGCACAAAAGAGATAATGTCGACGGAACTATTACCTTTTAAAAATGCTTAAGATAGAAGGAAATAGATGTACATATAATTTTATGTCATGTTTTCTTTTTGATAGACTTTTCGAATTTGATAGATGTCAGCAAAATCAAACGTCAAAATGAAAAAAAAATTTAAGAAAAAGTTTTCAAATTCCAAAATTTTCATAAAATGTGTGCCGTGAAAATGTTCATTTAAATTAAATTATATGCTGCTACCGGCTGAATTGCCTCATTGCCCTACTACAGCACTCCAGTAAACCTCTAAAACTGCGTGGTCGGACCTAGCTTCGTGTCATAAGAGAATCGGCCACAATGGACGCCATTCAGGAGTTTGAGCTGCCGAGAATTTTTTTAGTGCAAATATTTATAATGTATACATATTTATAAAATAATTTTTGTCTACATAATTAATTTAAGTACGTAAATATTTTATAAAATATACAGTTTATATAATTGTTTGTCCATAAATTCATATATGTATATATGTAAATGCAAAATAAAATATGAAAAAAAAAAAAATCAAAATTTCAATCTTCTTCTTCCTTATAAGTACTTTGGAGAGATAATGTGAGTAGTTTGGAGAGAAAATATAAGTGGTTTGAGTATTTGCTGTGAATAGTTTGTGAGGCCATATATAAGTAGTTCGAATGAATAGTTTGTAAGGCCATTTTTAAGTACTTTGAACATAAGGAATGAATAGTTTGTAAGGTTGTTATAAGGTGTTGAAGATGTAAATATTAAGCAGTTTGGTTGATTTCTCTAAGTGATTTGCGAGCCTTTGAATGAATAGTTTGAGGCTTTGTTAGAGCAAAGAATATATATTTTTTCATTTAACACAATACAATTAGTAAAAACGAGATATCATATCACATCGATGAGGGGAAGTGTTCAAATTTTTCACACGGCCTGAACAAAATTGAACGAATTATTAAGGGCATTCGTCATTAATGAAAATGCTTTTATAAGTTCTTATAAAAGGCTCAACTGTCTAGTAGGGAACATGTATATACATCATGTATATGTGAACATTTGAGCATGTGTTCGGGTATACGAACGATGGGGATTTTTTTATGCGTTCGTATTTGCGAACAGGAATGCAAATTTTGATTTTTAATGTTCAGGTTCGCGTGTAAGAACCTTTAAGTACGTACTTGAATAATTATAAACGAATAATTCCGAACCCTGTATATAAGAATGTATTTATTTAAAAATAAAATAAGTATTTTGTACATACAAATTTGCACTAACACGACTATGAGGACCTCATGAGTAAATATTTTTCAAACTACACTCCCGGTGCAATAATACATCAAATCATATATATTTAACAATTTTTTTTTTATATAAATGCATTAAAACTGTATATCAATGTTTACATACAAATTTGCACTGGTATGCGGCTAAAGCGACCTCATTTAAAATGAGTAAATAGTTCTAGGCCACATAGTCGAAACTTATTTAATGCATTTATTATCGCAAATAGGACATGATATTGGCCACTTTTAATATTTTTTTCTAAACCACTGCACAATTTTATACGCAAAATATCTGTTTGCAATCTCACTGATGCACAAATCTGAAGACCGAAATTTTCCATTTGAAATTCAATGTAAAAGGCTTTCTATACTTTTAATACGATTTTACAAACTGATTACGTCCATATCGAAGTTATGTTTGATGATTACCGTACAGAATTTTATTATTTAGAAACTTTTGTTAGGTTGTTTATACATATTTTTTTCTTGAAATGTATGGTATTTGACAGCTTTGTCAGGTTGATAACGCACTGCATACGTCACGCGAAAAAAATACTTTTTTCTCACACATATTACGGCTAAACCATATCTCTTTAATCCATGTCGTCTACCTGATAATATAAACTCTTTACAAATAATAATTTTGTTCGGTTGATAATTCTTTGAGAGTTATAAAGACGGATATCTTTTCTCACTTTAAAGAAGAAAAGTCTAGTTATTCTCCAACTCAAGTATCATTGAGCTGCAGTGGCGAAAGCTAATAACCACACAGTGGACAAGTGTGGCCAATTCCAAAAACTTTTGGGCGGAATTGCGAGAACATAGAAATTCATTAAACGAACCCGTTTTTTTTTATAACTGATCGAATTTGTATTTAGCTTTCTATTGTTACCTTTCAGTAATGCGAAAATTTACAGAATTTTTAGTTCCGTGAACATTTTAAAAACTAAGTTAAGGAACAGATTAAAAATTAAAATGGTTAACGCGCTGCTTAATATTAGATGTTCATTAAAACGCTCGTCAAAATGTTGCACTGATTTTGAAATTACCGATGATCTAATCTCTATGACGAATACCCAATCTTTGTATGGAGACTCAAGCTCTACCGATGATTCATCAGACGAAAAAAATATTATATTTTTGTAAGTGTTATGAGCTCATGACCAGTTAACAAATATTTATTAGTGAATTATTATTGTCAGTTTTTTGGGAAAAATGATTGAAGTAGAGACGAATTTATAGTGACGTCACATGGCATCATAGCTTAGTTGTTAGCGTATTCTAACAGCGGCTTTGTTTGGTGCAGACACTGGTTCAAATCCCAGTGTCCGAAAAGGGATCTGACGATGAGTTTGGACACTCTGAAAAATGTAATCCTAGAATATTATATAATGATTTAGATTGTAGAGTTTTTTTTTACTTTTTTGAAAAAATTCCTAGTCAAGTAAATGCGCCTGATATGTTTTGAAACAAAAATTGTTCTTTTTTGTTAACTCAAAACGTAGGGTTAAGGGATCCCCATCCTTAATGAAATATAATGAGCTGCTGTCAAATGATGATGCCTGATATGTTTGCAGACTCCTTTAAATTAAACTATTGATTGATTAAGATTGCCATTGTTGGACTTTGAACTTTCGATAGTATCACCTAGTGATGTTCTATCTATAAAATCTTACTACGATGGTACACCTACAATTGTTCTGAGAAGTTGTGCTAAATTTCTCTACATACCTCTTACAAACATATGCAACGCGTCGTTGAATCAGAGTAGGTATATTTCCTGGAATTTGGAAAGATTCACATATATTACACCTCTGCAAAAATTTAAGTAAAGCGTTGCTAAGGTTAGCGTCCTACCCAAGAGATTGCTTGCTAAAACAACAACAACAACATAATTACGAAACAATTGTCGTTTTTCCTATCATCTGCTATCGATCCATCTCAGCATTAGTAATTTGTTAGAACTCACCACTCATATTTCAAAAACAACTTGGAGACAGATGTTATCTACACAGACTTTAGTAAAGCTTTTGATAAAGTTTCTCACTCTATTATCTATATAGTAATAGGCTAAAATTTTTTCCATACAATCAACTCATAAAAACATGCATAATTCCAATTATTATATATTTTGATACCTTTTTTTTTAATGGGACAGGAGCCTGGCATAGTCATATTTTATTTATCAAAAAAATCTTAATTCATTTGAGTAATAATTTTATAATAATATTTTTTTTTAATTTGTTATATTTGTAACCCAATATTTCAATATTTTTCTGTTTATGGCCTATATCTTGAAGTGAAAGCGAAAACACAATTGAGGAGTTGCGTGCAAAAAGGGCACTTCTATGAAAATTATGTTATTATGTGATATTCGTGTTTTAAACTTTTGAAGCATTGTAACTTTTTTGTTGTTGTAGTATACAGAAATAGATATTGATATTATTGTTATCTAGTGTATTATCTTTTAACTTGGTAAGGTTACAAAAGCGACACTTCACATCGTTAGCTAAAAACGATGAAATAAATCGGTGATATATGTGCCCTTTTTGCATATAACCAGGAAAGCGAAGGATTCATCTAGTTTTAACTTCATAAAAGCGTGTATTCTGTAAATATCCATAATATTTTATTCCAAGTGGACTTTTATTTCATAACCTAGTACACATATTTACATACCTAAAAGCATTATGAAGCTGTACGGAAAATTAAATGGCGTCGAAATGATATCGAACTAATATGTTGTTCACGGGTACTTATTTCCGTAAAAGACAAAGAAATAAGCTTACCGTTAACAATACCAAGAATTTAAAGCAAAAATACATACATATATAACAAGGCATTTTTTTTTGCTAAAGAACAAATTATTTTTATTTTGTACAATATTTTTAATAATCCAAATCACTATTACTATCTTCTGCATCAGATAATTTATAAGAATCAGTGTGCATTGCGCTAGTAAATTATTCTTATGTTTTTTCCAAATATTGCATTAAATCGTTTAGGTCATTAATTTTTTCTGGATTATTTGTTGCGGAAGGTACAGACATCCAATTAACTTCTAAATTTCGTCTTTTTTTGTCTTCCAAAGGCTAAAGGAACAATAGTAGCTTTCACCAGCTAATATTATTCCTGAAGGGGCATAATTGAGAATGCAATACGTTCTTAATCAAAATTTTTATTAATTTCCAAAATTTTCAATATCAATACACTACCAATTTTCACGCACTTAAGATTAGTACCTTATTGTACTAAAATTGAATCCGATACAAAGCCACATACTTAAAAAAATCTTAAAATTCTCAGAAAACACTTTGAAATTTTGATGAAAATTCATCGGATTTTTTGCGAATTTTGCATACACTTTTGAAAAATAATTCACATCTAAATATAAGTACTATTTATATTTTGAAAGCCGTTTTTTTTAGCAAAACTCAAGAACGGCCGAACCGATTTTGATGAAATTTTGAACGGAAGATCTCTGTGTGCTCGACATGGTTATAGGCTAAAAAAACATTCTAATATTTTCCGGGTTTTCGAGATATCCGGCAAAATGTGGACCGGGGTTACCCTTGATCGTGTTTATACGATATGGGTATCAAATGAAAGGTATTGATGAGTGTTCTATGTAAAACGGCTCTAAAGGTAGAACCGTATATGACATATGTGACATTATTTCGAAAAATGTTAAATTCTCACTATTTCACTTTTTAATTTTATGAAATTATAAAAACCACATGGCTGACTAGAAGATAAAGGCAGTTATGCTACGAAACTGAAGTAAGCATAGCAGAATACCAGTGTATAGGATTTAACATAATGCAAGTTTACGGTTGGGTTTTTCCATACAATTGTACTTTTTCGATACAATTTGGCTCAAGAAAGTACCGAAGTACTACGCTGTCGCTTTTGGTACCATTTCGCCTATATACTAGACCAATCTCTCACTTACTTTCTTAAAATAGCCATCTAACCGCCTAGGCGATTTTGGCCTTTCATACTCAGTGAAAATAAATTTGTGGGTAGAAGGCGGTCATTTCATTTGACAGCTTACAATATTATTTCTAATTTAGTGATTGAATTGGTAGCGGTAGCTTTTCGTGGTAAACATTTACGAAATGAACAGTTGCGAATGTGTAGATTATCAATATCTGAGTGATTTGGTGCAAATGATTTAGTGTGTCGGCGAATATTAACTTAGATTGGAATAGATACATAGTTTATCATTCAGTTGGATATCTTTTTTTTAAATGAACTTAATAGTAAAGTCTATTTTGGGCAGAACGAAGTGTGCCGGGTCAGCTAGTTATTTATAAAAAATTAGTTGAAATAGTGTTGTTGAAGCAGAAGTTGGTGAAAAATGCAATAAAGGGTAGGCATGTATAAGAAAAAACACTGTACGAGCGTATGAGCAACAAATCATAATTTTGAAAAAAAAAAAAAAAAATAACAGGTACTCATATATAGCTCAACATTTTTTTGATGTTGCTAAGCCAGTTTAAAAGATATCAAATCCATATTTGGAGGGGAGATAAAACATAGATTATTCTTTCTAATTAGCCGTTTTACGCAAAAAGGGCACATGTCACCTTGTGCCCTTTCTGCACGCAACTCCTCAATTTAAAGCTTCTTCAATTTTATGTAGTTAGAAACTACATTAACTATTTTCTTTTTAAAACCATTAATTTGTGAAAGAGTCGATATATAACCGGAATCCTTACATATTTAGGCTAAATTGGACCAGTTAAGATATGTGTTTTCAATATTTCTAAGTTGTAGTTGACGAAAAAAAAAAGAAAACCATCATATGTTGAAGTTCTAATATTCTCATGCTATACGGACTTTAAAAAATCCGGAACTAAAGGGAAAATTGAAAAAACTGTCCGTATACCAATAAAAAAACACAATTTGGAAGCCAATATTTCAATATTTTTCTGTTTATGACCTCTATCTTGGAGTGAAAAAAACCAAATTTTTTTAAAAACAGCTAAAAAATTATTCCAATTTATATTTTTAAGAAACATATCATATTTAATATACAAAAAGCCAAAACAGTTTTTATCTTCTTCAAATCGAGCTAATTTTTCTTTGACTACATATTTTCTTCCTAAGAAATTTAATTTGTAAAAGAGTCTATACATAACAGGAATCCCTACATATTTAGGCTAAATTGGACCAGTTAAGATATGTATTTTCAATATTTCTAAGTTGTAGTTAACGAAAAAACCAGAAAACCATCATACATATGTTGATTTCCCGCTATACGGACTTCAAAGAATCCAGAACTAAAGGAAAAATTGAGAAAACTGTCTGTATACCAAACAAAATAAAGTTTGCGGAATCTCAAAATGAACGCTTCATTCGTTTCAATCCATATATCCATGTGTATTCTGTACGATGGAAATATTTGCTGAACCTTTACCGCTTAAGTATAGCATTTGACATAGTCTATTCATGTGTGCCAGTAGCGAATGTGCAATGGTTTCGGGTGAGACGCGTTCGTTCTTTGGTTCGCACAGCTCCGGACACACACATTTTTTTATCCTTTCTTATAATGACTATTTTTTTTTTTTTTCATTACTAAAATCTACCATAACACAATATGTAACATAAATACTTACATGGTTTTATGCATTTTTTAAGGAATTTGCTTTTTTCTAATTTATATATTAATAAGGGTAAAGTTATGTGCACAGCTATAATAAATATAGCTATATATCTGTGGTCATAAGCAATAACAGCCTAAATCAACTTAATAAATTAGACCAGTTGAAATTTTTCCTGGCGATTTTGAATAGCAACATCGAGAAATTTTTCAAGACTTTCATTAGTCTTTTATTACCTTGTTTATAAACAATTAAATCCAATATGTTTGCCTAAGTTATAAATCAGTTTGTTACAAAAAATCGCCAGAAGAAATTTCAATTGGTCTAATTTCTTAAGTCAAGTTAGGTTGTTATTGCTTATGACCACAGATATATAAGTTGAGGTCATACTTTATATGTATATCACAAAATATTATTGAAATGCTATAAAAGTCATTATAAAAAATACTTATATATATATTTATATATCTAAATTGTTGAGGAAAAACCCCTAAAAAATCCAAAATGGAAACCGGCCTAATGCTCATATAGACAACTTAATAATAAATGCCAAATTCATTTTTAATTAAAAATATGTAAAGCTGTGCACACTATAATAGTAGCGAAATTAAGGGCCTCATTCCGTATTGCGAACAAAAGCTCAGACGAAAGATTCGTCTCCTAAAGATTTCATCTAGCAAGCATATTCTCTTTTATTTTGGTTTGCCTATGAGTTTTTGACAACTAACTAATTTTATTTTTTTGAAAAAATTGTTTTTTTGTTGCTTCGATCGTCTTACATCTTGCAAACAGGCGAACGATTCGTCTCTGAGGCGAAACGAAAATTGTTTCGTGATAGAGAATGAGGCCCTAAATTAGGTTTCGTTCGAAGAAATAAGGAGAAAATCCAGTTTTAATAATTTTCATTTGAAATATAGCACATTCCATAACAGAATCCGCATTAAAAGAAATTTCAAAGTTTACACAGAGTTTAGAAAAGTTAATTAAACTTAAAAAAATGTTCATCAAAATCTTCAAATTTTGTTCCCGAATTCGTAGAAAATATTTGAATATGAAGTTTTGTAGACCAATCAATTTTAGTACAACACTGTACAAGTTGAAACTCGCCCATAAATTTCTCTGAATTTTCAGAATTTTTTTCGTGAAGGGTGTTGAGTGATTTCTACCATACAACGCAAGATGAAAAATTAATTTTGTATGGAAAAAACACCCAACATCCTTCACAAAAAAAATTCTCCAAATTCAGGGAAAATTTTGAGGTACTTCGAACTGGCACATTAATATACTCAAACTGCGAACTCAAAAAGTTTCTAAAAATTCTGCCAAAAAATATTGCAATTTTCGTGTAATTTTTTAAAAGTTTAATTAACTTCCCTGAACTTTGTGTAATTTTTGAAATTTTTTTGTACGTGGTTTCTGCTATGGAATTTTCTATATTTAAAAAAAAAAAATATAAAAAAGACATCTTTTTATTTCGGCGAACCATATCCAATTTAATTTCACTACTATTATGATGAACACAACTGTATATGTAGCAAAATCCTAACGGTAAAATGTTTTCATTCTTACATTGACCGCCGCGGCGAGTGAGTAAAGTCGGCGCGTCTGTACATTTTGATTTTGACCGAGTCACCAAAAACCTAACTGTAAAATATTTTCATTCTTTCACTTATTCAGCATATTGAGCTAAAGTGTATATTTCCCTCTGTTACTCATTACCAAATTGAGTAATATATGCACTTGCGTCGGAGCGTCTGTCCAATTTCATTTTGACCGAGCGTTGCCATCCCTTACGCTGATTTTCACTGAAATCTTGGCAAAAAATTAAAATTTGTTTTAAACATATTGACTGCTGATTGGAAGATTACCCTATTACAAAATATTTTTAAAAAATGCCCTATCTCAGAATTTGTTTCATTAAGGGTGTTATTGGATGTATTATAATTAAGTATTGAATACAATTTTTAATAGAGCGTTTTACTTTTTAGTAGAACTATATTATTCAAAGTATGTAATTCAAAATTTTAATTCTTTTTTAAAAACGCAATTAGACTTCTAATTTTTGGCAAAATTCTATAACAAATGATACTCAAATGTATTCATGGTCACTATTTTTGGATAGTTCTTCAGTTGCATCCTAAACATTTGTTTTCATAATATCTCGCATGTTTTATTGCAAAAAATAGTTCAATATTAATATTTTTCTGGAAAATACGACACAAGTTTCGTTTTTATTTTTTATTCATATTTATTTTTCTAATCAATCTAACTTCTGTTTTTGGTAAAATTCTATAATGAAAATGAGACTCGAAGCTTCGCTACCACTATTTTCGGCCGGGTATTTATATGCATCCCAAAGTCCTGAAAAAACTATGTGTTTGTAATTAAATGTAAATTTTTACTGCAAACTCCAATAATAAAATGGGATTCCAAAGCACCCATTACCACCTTATAATTACAAATTTCAAGTCAAAAAGAAATCAGACTCAAAGTAGGAAAGAGCGTCGTTGAGTCGGAATTACTAAACTGAATTTGTAATATGCTCCCGGTAAGTGGATTACAAAAAAAGGACTGAATAACAACAAAAAAATTACAATATGGCAACCATGTCTAAACGGTAGACATATGTATGTAACTAATAAGCATCTGTAGCTTTGAGACTGCGAATTACAATCGCATGCAACGCAAATGAAATAAACGAATGAAATAATCAAAGTTTATGTCGCTGAATCAGTAACCATTATATATATTACTAGCTGACCCGGCACTCTTCGTTCTGCCCAAAATAGACTTTACTATTAAGTTCATTTAAAAAAAAGATATCCAACTGAATGATAAACTATGTATCTATTCCAATCTAAGTTAATATTCGCCGACACACTAAATCATTTGCACCAAATCACTCAGATATTGATAATCTACACATTCGCAACTGTTCATTTCGTAAATGTAAACTATTTACCACGAAAAGCTACCGCTACCACTCCAATCACTAAATTAGAAATAATATTGTAAGCTGTCAAATGAAATGACCGCCTTCTACCCACAAATTTATTTTCACTGAGTATGAAAGGCCAAAATCGCCTAGGCGGTTAGATGGCTATTTTAAGAAAGTAAGTGAGAGATTGGTCTAGTATATAGGCGAAATGGTACCAAAAGCGACAGCGTAGTACTTCGGTACTTTCTTGAGCCAAATTGTATCGAAAAAGTACAATTGTATGGAAAAACCCAACCGTAAACTTGCATTATGTTAAATCCTATACACTGGTATTCTGCTATGCTTACTTCAGTATCGTAGCATAACTGCCTTTATCTTCTAGTCAGCCATGTGGTTTTTATAATTTCATAAAATTAAAAAGTGAAATAGTGAGAATTTAACATTTTTCGAAATAATGTCACATATGTCATATACGGTTCTACCTTTAGAGCCGTTTTACATAGAACACTCATCAATACCTTTCATTTGAAACCCATATCGTAATAACACTTTCTGGGGGCACCCTGGTCCACATTCGGACCAATATCTCGGAAACAGAAACCACTCCATGTTTCAACACTCATCAGTACCTTTCATTTGATACCCATATCGTATAAACACGATCAAGGGTAACCCCGGTCCACATTTTGCCGGATATCTCGAAAACCCGGAAAATATTAGAATGTTTTTTTAGCCTATAACCATGTCGAGCACACAGAGATCTTCCGTTCAAAATTTCATCAAAATCGGTTCGGCCGTTCTTGAGTTTTGCGAACAGAAAAAAAACGGCTTTCAAAATATAAATAGAATAGATAAGTCTAACTATGTTGTTGGTATATTTCCATGAAATTTAATTTTGTTCATTGAAATATTGACGGAATATGAAAGGAGTGGTGGGTCTGATGGTGGACTTTCAAACATTGCTAAGTACCGTTTTTGCCATCTCTTATTAATAATGGTCTTTAATTTACTGATTTTTTTGGTTAGTTGTCAAATTACCCGTCCTTAGAGTAAACCAGCTTTTATGAAAGCGACTTTCAATAACTCAACTATATATAATTAATTTCGCCAAAAAAAATATCTCCAATATTTCTGCCTCTAGGCAGTAGGTACTGGAGAACAATGCGAACAGAGGATTTAATAAGTGAAACTAATTTAAGGTGGTCGAATTTCGACCACGTGATATACTAGTATTACTTTTCCGCCTGTTTCGTTGCGTTGGATATTATCTTACTTAAAGACCAGATCACAAAAAGGGATGTCTAGAAATAGTTTATTTGGCCTAATCGATGTTACCTCTGGAGTGCCCCAAGGCAGCCATCTTGGACCCATTTTGTTTTTTGTCCATCACCGAGCGCCGGCGCGATCGTTCTTATGCACTGCAAGTCATTAATGTATGCTGATGATGTTAAACTTTTCATGCCCGTCAAAACCGCGGTAGACAAGGCATGTATTCAAGAAGATCTTAATAACTTACTGAAGTGGTGTGATGGGAACTACAAGGCACTCAACCTGAAGAAATGCAAAAATATATGTGTTTTACCAGATAATCAATGCCTATGCATAGTTACATCATTCGTGGATTCCCAATAAAGGAGGTAACAAGTTTTATCGACTTATTGGTTACAATGGACCCCAAAATTGATTTCAAGTCTCATTTTGAGATTAATGTTAATAGAGCAAAAGGGGTTTTAGCTTTCGCTAAGCGATCGTCCAAAGAATTCAATGACCTTTATATAACCAAAACACTTGATGCTTCGCTTGTAAGGTCAATTTTCGAATATGCGGCAATAGTTTGGAACCCGCGTTACAGATTCATTGTTTTAAATTGGAGGCGGTTCAAAAACAGTTCTTGCTATTTGCCTTGCGTGATATCCATGGGATCCGGTAAAAAGTCTTACTTAGTTTAGTCGTCAAAAACTTATTAATCTACCGACGTTTGCAAAGTCGTCATAAAATGCGCGGTGTCTTATTTATGGTAAAACTATTATGAGGGCTTGTGAATAGCACTTACCTGCTTGGTGAAATTATGTTTAATATCCCTACTAGGCCATCTAGGCATTTCCAGCCGATTTTCCTAAGGATTTGACGAACAAATTTTGAGCTGCATGAACCTTGTCGATGCATGTGCCAAGACTACAATAATACATGCAAGAATTTTCGCTTGCAAACACGTCCTTTCTAACCACACCAGTGGTGCCAAATGTTACCTATAAGCTCCTTATCTAATTTAGTACTATATATACTATGATGTGAGCTCCAGACCAGTCAACAATAATAATTAGTTAATTATTATTTTAGATTTTTAAGGAAAAATTAATATTATTGAAAAACAAGTAAGGAAGTCTAAGTTCGGGTGAACCGAACATTAAATACCCAGCTTTAGTTTTCAGAAAAAGGGGGCGTGGTTTTCATCCGATTTCGCCCATTTTAAAAACCAATCTATTCCGAGCCTAAACAATAGCGAATTTGGTGGGCGCGCCTACGCCCCTTGCTTATAAAGCTTTAACCGCTTACATGAGCCAAAAGTACTGAATCGATCTTTTCAAATGTTATACCATGTCCTATATATAACTTTGGAAAAGAAGGCGTGCCATGCCCATAACTTTTAACGTATTTTGTGAAATTTTTTGATATACGGATATATGTGTCCATTAATCAATATTTACATAACTTCAAAAAAGTGGGTGGTGGCACGCCCACGGATTTTATTATGTTGTTTGTCCCTATTTGAAGATCAGTTTTCATTGCAGATCTTTATGATACTTTCACAGTGGCTTTTTAATAGTAAAATGTTGATATTTTGTTTATTCACTTGTGGGCGGTGCCACGCCCATTTTCCAAAATATTACCAAAAAACCTTTAAACATCACTAATAACATCATCAGGTGAATGAGTGTACTAAATTTTAGCATTATATCTTTATCAGTTAAACAGATATTGCATATTCCGGTTTTCTAACTCTCGTTTAGAGAACTTTAGTCCAAAGAGGGGCGTGGTCGTTCACCGATTTTTCTTATTTTCTGTGGCAGTCGAATTTGAAAATTGCTTGACTCATAAAATTTTGCAAAAATAATGTAGAGAATATGAAAATCGATGTATGTACCAAATTATATTATTATAGCGGTATCAGTTAATTAGATATGGACTTTTCAATATTTCCACCTCCTTTCAATATAACTTTTATGGAAAAGTAGGCGTGGTAGCCAAGCGATTTTGTTTATTTTATATGTCTGAATTTAACACAACAATAGTATGCCCTCTACAAAATTTCGTTATACTAGCATAAACTGTTCTGAAGTTATTAAGAGTCAAAATTTGAAAATTTCTTCAAATATATGTGGGCGGTACCACGCCCCTTTTCAAAAAATTTGATAAAATCGGCCTTAGAACATCTAAATCAATACATATTGCAAATTTTGTCATTGTAGCTGCTTCTGATATTGAATTAACCCGTTTTATACGTTTTTCGGAATTTTCGATATCGAAAAAGGGGCGTGGTTATGGTCCGATTTTACCCATTTTCAATACCAATCTATTCTGAACCCAAATAAGTACGCATACCGAATTTGGTGAAGATATCTCATTATTTGCTCAAGTTATCGTGTTAACGGACAGACGGACGGACGGACAGACGGACGGACATGGCTCAATCAAATTTTTTTTCGATCCTGATCATATTGATATATGGAAGTCTATATCTAGCTCGATTCCTTTATACCTGTACAACCAACCGTTATCCCAACAAAGTTATAATACCCTTGTACTAGTACTAGTACGCTGGGTATAATAACAAAGTTAATACAGCGATGGATAAAATTACATGTTTGAAAGTGTCCAAACTTATCAGACACTACGATACGAACCAGTGCCTGCACCAAAGCCGCTGTTAGAATTTTTTCTTTTGGGTGTTGTTGTTTGTTCGGCCAACAGTGTGAACACATTTTTTAGACATTCTGTTTATATGTTTAATTGTGTGTGTTGGACTTTTTGTTTTGTACATTGTTACCCGTGCTCTGGTTTCAGTGTATTTTGTTGTTGGTTCTTACGGTTTGTTAATTTTTTTATTTTTGTAAGCTCAAGACCAGTTAACAATAATAATTAGTTAATTATTATTTTCGAGTTTTTAGTGTAGTACACTTATACCTTTTAGTAAACTACTAAGAAAGTTAAATTTGTATGATTTTTACTTCATATACTTGTAATATTTATTTCTTCATCTTAAATAACTCGAGTGCATCGCTTGAGTGCGGATAAATATTTTTAATTATTTTCATTATGACACTATGTTATTTTATGGGGAAAAAAGTCTAAGGCTGCGTGCCAATCGGTTGAAAACAGCAAATTTAGACAAACCGGGAGAAAAATTTGGCATTTGTTGTGGTGAGTACGAGTGTCACAATTTTCCCTAGGTAAAGTTTTGACAACTGTGAATGTGTACACATATATGAATTCGGTATTGTCACTCATGTTATATCAAATGAATTTATATGCCAATACGTTATTAAACGTTAAATATAGAAAATATAGCAGAAAAAATACGTTAATTTACATTTCATTCAAAGGATATTTGCTTTCGCATGTGCTTATTTCAGATGTCAAAATTTACAACTGTCAAAATTTCCCATTTCATTGGGCACAGAAAAAAGGAGAATATTTATGCACCATAGAAAATTTGTTCACCTCTTTTTCCTCTGAGTAAAATGTTACCGATTGGCACACAGCCTAAGTGTGAATTAACTTGGTTATAAAATCATAAATATTGGCCTGTTCATGTGGTAATAAGGTTGATCGCTCAGAATCAAAAGTACAATGTGGAAGGTTAGGAAGTTAGGTTAGGGCGGCTGCCTCTCTGCTTTGCTCAAGTTGGGTTGCTTTTATATAAGCTGATCGTCTGGCAAGTGTTTTTATTGTAAATAATGTAAGGCGGAAAGTTGGTCATCGCTTCGCCCGCCCACCTCACCCGTTGCTTTGGTTACGAATAAAGGCGCCAATGCTAATGCTTTACCGAAACAAGTGACTGGTGGTGTTGATAAAATATCTCCACCTACCTCTCTTGAAAATTCTGCATCTATTGTGAATAACATTCAAATGCAAAACAGTGGTACAACTATTTCGCATGAAAACAATATAACGAATGATAGTGCAATTAGTGGCCGCTGAACATAATGCGTTAAGAGCTGAAAATGTTCTTGTGCTCTATTCGCAATAACAACAAACAATTGTGAAGTAATTACGTAGCATTGCATAAAGAAATTCTGCAACTGCATACTAACATGCTAACATGCATTCCCACAACAGCCGGTTCTACGTACCGGAATGACCCGGCCAAGGGCTGTTATTTCAGTGTAACCCTGTCCAATTTGTCCAATCCCACTCCTAAATTGTCATCCTCGGAGCAATCCCTTGCAGCAGGGTTGCTCCAATGTCTCTTGCTACGGGCTGGTATCGAATCCAACCCCGGACAGAGAGAATGGATCTGCTGCGTCTGCTGGAAGAAAATATATGTTAAACGTTCACATTCTGTTCAATGCAGTAAATGCAAGAGATGGTTGCATAGATCTGGATGCTCAGGGCTTAACCCTGCCATCCCCAGAACCCGTACTTTTTTCAGTACTTTTGAGGCACCATGTTGTTCGCGCACACGCGCGTCCCGCGGTTCTCGTCGCTCCGGCGCACACACACCGCACCTACCATCATCAAATGGCCACGACAGTGGCCCGGTCTTCACGACCTGCAGCCTTGCTGCTCCCGCCTCACCTCAGTCCCCACTCTCGTCCCCCCCTACTTCCAGCATGCACGTGGGTCAGGAACATAACCTCCTCGTACCTTTCACCACGTGCACTGTTTGTCGGCAAAGACTATATACGCCTGCGGCATCGGTTAAGTGCAATAACTGCCTTGGCCTGTGCCACATCCATATGTGCTCTGGGCTCGCAAACAGGAACCTTTGGACGGATGCATTTATTGCCCCTTGCTGCAGTACTCAGCCGCCCTCCACGCCACACAACATCGGCCAAGACGCGCTGAACCCTCGACTGCGTCACAGCTTGGGACTATGCCCACCTCCACCTAGGCAACCGCATCCGTCCCTTACCCCCAGCATACCTCCACCCTCCCTCCCGACACACTTCAAAATCCTACAGCTGAACTGCAATGGGTTAGGCGGTAAGATCGCGGAGATAAGAGACTTTATGAAGTCGAACAACATTAAACTGGCCGCCATTCAGGAGACCAAACTGAATGCTAACTCGGACTTACGTACTCGTGATGGGTACAACGTACATAGGAAAGACCGTCCCAGCGGTCATGGGGGCGGCCTCGCATTCATTACACACCATACTGTACAATATAATCTGTTTGCCCCTGACGTTGACCCCAGGGACTCTACCCTAGAATGCCAGGGCATAGCAGTCCGGACAGGCGACGTCGACCTGCGAGTGTTAAATATATATGTACATTCCCCCTGTTACGTGCTGTCCCCGTGATTATCGCCCTGATACTAGTGCGTTGCTAAGGGGCGATAACTGCCTCATCTTAGGTGATTTCAACGCACATCACGATCTCTGGCACTCCAACTTGCCAGCAGATAGCAGAGGGCACGCACTCGCAGAGCAAATAGATAATTCGGCATTCTGTACATTGAATGGAGATGCCCCCACTAGGGTGGTAGGCAGAGCTGGGTAGTATTGATTACTTTAGGAATTAAATTACCCTCAATTCCCCATTACATGTAATTGGGAAAAGTAATCAATTACTTTGCTCCACAGAAAAGGAATTGATTACATTTCAATTACTCAAAAAAAATTACCGAAAGTAATGGTCTTTTTTTGAGGCTCAATTACTAGGAATTGATTACAAGGAATTAAAAAAAATTACTTTGTGGAATTGTAATTTCAAATGTAATGGGCTTTGAAAGGAATTGAAAATGTAATTGAAAAATTTTCAATTACATTACAGGGAATCGAAAAAAAAAATTACAAATTACCCATTCCTCAAAGGAATTGAAAAAAGTAATTGAAAATGTAAGGTAAGTAAGGTTCAGGCACGTATAAAATTTGTTTGCGACTAAAAGAGTGGCTATGTGTGGCCAAGTTTAGGATAGGTTTTGAGAGAGCGTACATGTGATGTCCCATATTTCCACTCGCAGACAGTTATGCTATGAATGTGTGATATTGCTTCTGGTTCACACACCTCATGGTTTCCGGAAAACGTGTCCTAATGCCTTCTGGAAAGCCTCCTAGCACCAATCTACAGCCGGGGCCGTCGAGAGGGAAAGGGTGGTGGGGAAGGGGGCTATCTCCCGGGCCCATATTTGTACATGCTTGTTTTACTATTGGAATGTACAAAATAGAAATCGTGGCTACAAACTTTTGCAGAAATTGCATCCAAAAATAACATATTTATCAAGCACTACCCCGAAATATTGCACATCATCAAAATAATTTACCTGTATACGCAGGGATAACGGACTTTTGACATATTTCCAATGTTTTGGAGAATATGGGAATGTATAGAGCTAGGACATCACGCACGGCGTTGCCATGGCTTACCAAATTCCTTAGAATTTATACCAGTTTTCAGATTGCTACAACTAGTTGGTTTGACTGCTATTATCAGGCGGAGGATGACCATATATACCATATATGTATAGCTAAAAGCAATGCCTGATGAGATTATGGCCCCGAAAAGTCCACCCACTTTGATCGTAATACGTTTTATATACAAATTTCCCCTTTAGTATTTCAATTACTTTGGCGATTCCTTTGAGGAATTGTAATTGGAAATTCTAAATTACATTTTCCATTCCTTGTAAAGTAATTGAAAATTTTTCAATTACATTTTCAATTCCTTTCAAAGCCCATTACTTTTGAAATTACAATTCCTCAAAGTAATTTTTTTAAATTCCTTGTAATCAATTCCTTGTAATTGAGCCTCAAAAAAAGACCATTACTTTCGGTAATTTTTTTTGAGGAATTGAAATGTAATCAATTCCTTTTCTGTGGAGCAAAGTAATTGATTACATTTTTCAATTACTGAGGAATGTAATTGTAATTGTAATGTAATTGATTTTACCCAGCTCTGGTGGTAGGTAACTGCCACAGTTCGCCAGACATCTCCATTTCAAGTGCGGGCCTTATCAACCACGTTAACTGGCAACCTATGCTTACACTGGCATCTGACCACCTACCCATCCTACTAGACATCGAACGACCGTCCGACTTCATAACGACAGAAAAACGAACGTACATTAACTTTAGTAAAGCGGACTGGGACCGCTTCACGGACTTTACAGAGCACTCCTTCGCTGACCTACCCACACCGACGGACGTATGCAAAGGTGAGAAAGAGTTTCGCAAAGTCATCGATTCAGCCTCTGGCCGCTTCATCCCTGCTGGCAGAATCCCGGAAATTCGGCCGAATTTCCCTGCGGAAGCAGCGGCAATGGCAAGAGAACGTGACCAAGTGAGACTCTTGAACCCCGCAGATCCAAGAATAAAGGATCTCAACGCAGAAATCCGTCGGACTGTCAATGAACATAAATTGAAGAAGTGGAAAGAACACCTAGAGTCATGCAACCTCTCCGGCGGGGTCGGCAAATTATGGTCGACAGTCAAGGCCCTATCCAACCCGACCAAATACAATGACAAGGTCGCCATTGCTTTCGGCGATAACGTCAAGTCGGACCCCAGGAAATGCGCGAGCGCATTCTGCCGGCAATTTATACTGCATTCTCCTGCGGATAGGGCTAAGAGAAAAGCCATCCGACGCGCGCACAAACACAAACACACAGCCGCGCCCATTGTCGTCTCCGCTGCAGAGGTCAAGGAAGCTATAAAGAAGGCCAAACCTTCAAGATCACTCGGACCCGACGGAATTGCCATGAAGATGCTGAAACACCTAGGCCACGAGGGGCACAAGTACTTGGCGGCTCTATTCAACCTCTCACTGTCCACCTTCGTTATACCAGATATCTGGAAACATGCGACTGTGGTCCCCCTCCTAAAACCTGGGAAGCCGGCAAATCAAGGAGACTCTTATCGTCCGATATCTCTCCTTTCGCCGGTAGTGAAGTTGTTAGAGGCTATTCTGCTCCCATATTATACTGCAAACCTGCAGCTGGCCAATCATCAACATGGCTTCCGTAAAAACCATAGCACAACATCAGCTTTGAACGCCATCACGACGCAGATTAACTTCGTTTGAACCAACACCAACCAAACCACAGGACGGTTCTCGTGGCACTTGACCTGTCGAAAGCCTTCGACACGGTCAACCACGCCACACTCCTTGAAGACCTGGAGGAGACACCGCTTCCTGCCGGCCTAAAAAGGTGGACCGCTAACTACCTGAACGGTCGGCTGGCGTCAGTGCAGTTTCGAAACGAGAGATGTAGACGTAGAAGAATTAGACAAGGGGTTCCGCAGGGTGGTGTTCTTTCACCCCTTCTGTTTAACTTCTACATCTCGAGCCTCCCTCCCCCACCAGAGGGGGTCTCCATCGTTTCGTACGCTGACGACTGCACCGTGATGGCCACGGGCAAAGGACCTTCGACAGACGAACTTTGTACTAGACTGAATGACTACCTGCGCGACCTTTCCTGCTTCTTCACAGAGCGGAACCTGACACTGTCCCCGACTAAATCGACAGCGACCCTATTCACTACGTGGAATGCGTAGATGGGGCAGGAGTTGAATGTCCACGTAGATGGTGTTCCACTACCTACTGTCAACCACCCCAAAATTCTAGGGGTTACATTCGACAATAGCCTCACCTTCGCTAATCATGCCACCGCAATAGCTTCAAAGGTACAAAGCCGCAACAAGATCCTCAAGTCACTGGCCGGCAGTACTTGGGGCAAAGACAAAGAAACGTTGCTGGTCACCTATAAGGCTATTTGCCGACCGGTTATTGATTATGCTGCGCCCATATGGTCGCCTAACCTTCACGACACCCACTGGAGGAAATTGCAGGTCTGCCAAAACACCGCCATCAGAACTGCAACGGGTTGTTTGCTTATGTCTCCTGAGTCTCATCTCCACCAGGAGGCTCAAATGCTCAACGTTCGCGAGCATGCGGAACTTTTAAGTAGGCAGTTCCTTCTGAAATGCCACCGTCCCAGTCATCCAAATCGACAGCTATTGGATGAAACTCCGCCCCCTAGAGACATAAGGAAGCATCTCCGGAAGCATTATGATGAGATCCGGCATCACATCTCGTTGCCGTTTGATCTGCGGGACCATAGGCGGGCCCTAAAGGACCTCCACACTGAGTCGGTGGACAGATCCCTCAGATCCCGGCCTGTGAACCCCGTTATTGGTGCCCAACCACCCGTTCTTGCTGAGGAAGAACGTGTCCTTCCGAGGGAGACTAGAGTCATGCTGGCTCAACTTCGGTCTGGATATTGCAATAGGCTGAACTCCTATTTGTCCAGACTGAACCCTACCATACCTAACACATGCCCTGCATGCGGTATGGCCCCCCATGACACGCAACATCTATTTTCGTGTTCTTCGGAACATACTCTTCTAACTCCCTTATCACTTTGGTCCAACCCTGTTGAAACAGCGCGTTTCCTTGGACTTCCGTTAGAAGAGCCCGATGACAACTAGGAGTGTTCTGGCCCTTTGGGCAGGGCGAAGCACTGCTAACAACAACAACAACAACATGCTAAAGAAATACGATATTATATCTTCGTTAACAAGCGAAATAAATTGTTTACGCTATGTTGTGGGTGATTTGTAAAAATTACTGACAGACTGCACAGTTGATGTTTACAAACGCAAACAGGTGACCGATATAGTTGATCATTCCCGTTTATGTTTATCGCCCTTGCTTAATACTGACTCGCTCGGGATTTTATCTTATGCATCTAATAATGTAGATTTGAATGCTGATGAGGCTGGCCCTGCGGCTATCAATACCTAATATAACAATTTGCCTACTGCCGCTACGGCATCTGCCTCTACTGACGTCGTCTTTGAGCCCGTCGTTCAGACCAATAACACTGGACCACGAATTTCAACTTTTTCTCTTTACCAGCAACGCCGTTATGAAATTCGTATGTAAACCCACCTCCTGATTTCGGAAATTACATTTTTGATTCTATGGTACCGTTTTCGAGATATTTTCAATTTATCGTTATTCGAAAAAACCAAAAAGACGGCTCCCTTTAATTACGTATATCTCACGAACGGGTCAAGGTTTATTGCTCAACCAGCTAGTTTTCGAGATATTAACTTATCATTTCAGATTTTTTTATTAAAAAAATTACTCTCTGCGAGGGCAGCATTCCAAAACCACAACTTTTTTGCCAGCTCTGTTTAATTAGAAAAAAAGATAAGCTATTGTCGAAGAAAAGCGATGCAATACTACGGAAGTTATAAACGATCAAATAAAAATACCCAAGTTGCGAAATTTCAACGTATACCTCAAAACGTATGTATGGTATAAAGAAGAGTGAAATATCTCGCTATGCTCTGTTTCATTGAGTTAAAAGTTCAATTTATGAATGAAATTACCCATATTTTTAACTTTTTTTTAAATTTATTCATGTTTATACTATATTCTAACAATCTTTATCTTAATTTGATTTTACTATGTGAAATATTAATTATGTGTTCTACTTTGACGCTTATGCTTAGCAGTAATCGCCCATCATTGAGACGTCCCAGAATCCTTGATATCGATTCTCAATTAACTTCATTTGCTGGTGAAACCTTTCGCCATGCTCGTCACTTTCCTCGCCAAGATTTACCGGAAAAAAGCTCAAATGTGAGTGCAGAAAGTGAACTTTTAAAGACATATTTACGTCTGGAAAGAATATATTAATTATGTAAACAAGGTATAAAATTTTGGGAAACTAATTTTAATAAGCCCATTTTCGCATAATTATTGATTAAGTCTTTCACTATCTGCTCGTAGTTAGGGATTTTGTGTCTACCGAGAAAAGAAGCAACAACCTTTTCAAAGGATTCCCACACTGCTGCCTCAACTGATGAGAGTAGTCCTTTGAAATGATTATTGTTGATCAACTTTTTTATTTGTGGTCCAACAAAAATACCTTCCTTTATCTTGGCTTGAGAAATATCTGGAAAAATTGTTTTCAAATAGTCGAATGCTTCGCCTTCTTTGTTCAAAGCCTTAACAAAGTTTTTAATGATACCGAGCTTGATGTGTAATGTGCCATTCATGCTGAAGTTAAAAAGCAGCATTTTACATTTTCGGACATTGGTTTCGAAAAAGCGTTCATGCTGGCGCATTTAGCAAATGCACATTTAGCTAGTTCGAACATTTTTTTGAGGTTATGCCACGTGTGAAAAAATGTACAGATTTTCATTAAATCTTTTATTTAAATCCCTTCACAAACATCAGATTAATTTGTAGATTGATTTATTTTAGCAATAGCACACAACACGCGCGCTAAATTACAAATTTAAAATCGGAACAAATTTGCTGTATGTTTACGAAAGACAGAGAATGAGAGAACGCCAAGTAAAAACAACCAATATTGCCACTCTTTTAAATTCGAAACGCGATTTTCTTCGAAGGTTGCAGGGTTGATTTCTGCATTTATAATGCTAATGCAAAAATAAAGTTGCATTTAGGTGTCAAATTTTGTATGGAAAATGTGAAAATAAAAGCTGCTTTTCGGGCTAAATGCTAAAATGCGAAGAAAATGCAAAATGCTGGCCCAGCATGAACTGCCTATAAGGGTGGAAGCATGATTTTTTCTTTCTTGACAAGAGGGGTGTATTTGATGTTATCCACACCAACGGTAAACTCGACTGTTTCCGGCCAATCCTTTCTGACGTAGTGGTCCTTACGAGCTCGGCTATCCCACTTGCAGAGGAAGCAGCAGTGCTTGGTGTAGCCACTTTGTAGACCGCATAGCATTGCAACGACTTTGAGATCAGAACATATTTTCCAATCATGTTCTTCATATTTGATAAATTTGAGTACTTTTTGCATTTCCTCGTATGTTTCCTTTGTCTTTCTTGGTATAGTGTTTGGAATATTTTTCGTGACGAGTTCACCTTAACATCGGATGACTTACTTACTTACTTACTTACTTTTTGCATTTCCTCGTATGTTTCCTTTGTCTTTCTTGGTATAGTGTTTGGAATATTTTTCGTGACGAGTTCACCTTAACATCGGATGACACAAATTTAAGTTTTTGCATACGAGAAGTGTGGATCTCGGCCTTTTCCTTGGATAGTTCCAAATCTCTTATCCAATCATTAAGTTGTGCTTGTGACAGAACGTTTCTCTCGTTTCCCATGCGAAATTCAGTACAACTTGATTCCCCGCACTCGTATATTACTTTTGACAATGGAACTGGATCCGCAACTGCCGTTTTAGTACTGGTAGTGTCACTGTAGGTACGTTGGCATAGGTTACTCTTCTTGATCTTCCAACGCCAAGTACTTTTGTTTGACAAATATAACACTCTATTGAATGGCAATTAGGTTCTCTCCATATCATTGGTGTATACAATTTTATTTGTTGTCCTGATTCCGACTGAATCAATTATACTCGACACGACGTACATAAAGTATTCCGTGCCCATGGTTTTAGGTTCACTGCCAAAATACTTGGAGTATAAAGTTTTGAAATGATCTGAGAACACTCGTCGTCTCCTACATTTATTGGCTACACATGAAACAGAACATATCTGGATCGTTAATTCACTCAAATTCTCGCGTCCTTTTACTCATTTTATTTTTTAATAAATCACGGTTTTGAAATTTGACTTATGAACTGAACTATCTCCGGCTAGCCTTGCAGATGTTATGAAGTGTTAAGGCACATTAACTCATATTTATACTTGGAACAAGAATAAAATTGAAAAAATTAAATCTTACCTAGACTGAAAGGTTCCTTTTTATACGAAGCCGGGAAAAGGAAACACTACCTGCTTTAGATGTAGGCTTTAAACATTTTCTGTGTCTTATAATTTTGAAAATCTACCTGCATACTTACCCATAAGTGACGGAAATACATTCATTTTCATTCGTTATTTTATTCATTATTATCTTAAGCGTTCTTAATTTTATACAATTCATAAAACAGAAGTATACTTATATAATAATTGCAAAGATAACAGTTTATGGTGTTAAGTGTCCAAATAACAGGACAGAGGGAACACCATTTCCTTAAATAACTATATATCTATGTTGAACATTGTGGGGTGCAATACAAAAATCATGTAATGAAAATACCAATTGTGCTTACTACGAATTATAAAAAGGTAGTGAAGACAAAAATATAATAAAAATACTAGAATTTATATTATTTTAATTTTTATATATTTAAAATTATTAAAAATTTTAAAGTTATTAAAATATTAAAAGGGAAACACATTACGTAACAGGCCGCAACAGAACCTCCATATCATTATGACTGAAACAGAGAAGCCGTGATTTCACTTCCTTCAAGAAAACGGATAGTCTCCTAATGCTTTGAATAGTTTCGGGAAGCTTATTGAAAACCATGCAGGACACTATGGTGTAGAAGTTGCGAAACAGGGTGGTACGAGAGGCAGGACCTACAACGCTTGAATGTGAACTGCTTCTTAGCCTTTGTAAAGGGTATATTGGACTACGTAGACAGCCACACCTCATAAAAAATATTTTTAAAACTTTATAATAATATAAGTGTCTCCCAGGTAAAATATTTAGCCGTTTAAATAAGTTCATAGTGTGCGATAGGCGGTTCGCGTAACATATTCTTCTTATGAGACACTTCTGCAGAATTAAGAGCGGACGAGTTTTACTACTATACGCACTTCCCCAGCAACTTATACCATATTGTAATTTAGATTGTACTAGTCCATAATAAACCACTTTAAGCACACTTCTTGAGCATACTTTTTTAAGACCATAAAAAGAGCGCAGAGTAGATAACAGATATACTTTTATAGCAGAAATATGGGATGACCAGCTCAAATTTTGATCTATTATAATGCCCTGGTACTTAAAATTGGAAACTACTTCGACCTTAAAGCAATTTCTGTCGCAATCAATTCCTGGTGCATAACCAACTCGAGACCCCTGATCAATACAAGTATGAGTACATGTTTATAACTACATGCCTCCAGCATGTTTCGAGCTCAACCACTCTTCCTTTCGATGCAAAAACTCGACCTACTATAAAACAATTCGAGTATTAAAAGTACTATTTGATTTATTTAAAGAAAAAGTATTATCATTGCTATGGTGATATTCGTTTATCCGGATAATATCCCATTTGCACTATATATCTTTAATATATGTATGTATACATACATTGAAGTTGCGCAACCTGTGTATTTTTATTTGATCGTTTATAACTTACGTGGTTTTGCATCGACTTTTTTCGATGATAGCTTATGTGTTTTCTAATTAAACAGAGCTTTACTTAAAGAAAAAATATCTGGAAAAAAGTAGTGGTTTTGGAATGCTGCCCTCGCAAAGAGTAACTTTTTTCATATTTTTTCATAAAAAAAAAAAAAAAAAAATCTGAAATGATAAGCTAATATCTCAAAAACTATCTTCGTCTAAAAAAATTAGATAAAGAAAAATTTGAAAATAATATTATGAAATGTACGAATTGCATTCAAAGCAAAATGGCTAACTTATCATTCGGAAATAATATAATTCAGTCTACTGAAATTCTTAAACTAATTCACACAGACCTCATAATACAATGGGTAATGGCGGTGAAAAATATTTTTTGACGTTCATAAATGATTTCAGCAAATGCACAGAAATTATTGTATTAAAAGTAAAAATGAAACAGCAGATTGCTTCATAGATTTTGTCAATTTGTTGTAAAACAAATTTGGAAAGAATAAAAAGAAACTGAGATGTGACAACGGTACAGAATACCTGAATAATGAAATCTATGAATTTGTTAAAACAAAAATGGAATTGAGTTATTTCCATGTCCACTAAGCTGTTCGTTAAGAAAATTTTTTTTTTCGCCAGGCGGAATATGATGCGTTATGCTGTAAAAATAAGCTGTGCAACATTTCACTCGAATGGGATTAGAACTAGCGAGTTGCATTTGAAAATTTTAAAAACCATATGCACTCAGGTTGCAGCAGATCATATAAAAAACATGATAAACGTAAACTTGGTTGACATTTATTACGTGAAAAAACATGCAGATTGCGATTCTAAAGACAAAAATTAAAAAAAGCCACAGTATCGATATACCGAATAAAAAAATAACACTTGATAAATTTTGCTATAACTTTTATATTTGTTAACCGATTTCCAAATAGGTTCAACATATATTATTTGCAATAGATCCATCTCCAATACTACATCAAAATAAATGCAAAAAGGTTACTGCTTCTAAGTTTTATTTAATGTTAATAACGGAGCTGATGGAAAATTTGCCTGATTTCTGAAATGCATTTGCAAATAACTCTTACTGGAAAGATTGATATGGAAGTTGTTAGGGCAATAAAAGATCTTTAATAAAATGAAAGGGGCTTTTTCATCGGATATATGAGTGGCTCAGTGCCATCCTTGCCTAACCCTCGAAATTTTATATATGGAGTTATTATGCTATACTACTTAGAAATACTCCAAACTATCCGTGCCAAAGTTGCACATCCCTAATTTTTGAACGAAATTATTAAGTTAATTAATTAAATGTTTCAAACCTTCCTAAAAAGGTTGTTTAATTTTTAATTACCTATTAACTTTGTCACTAATTATTAGGAATTGACTAAAATGAGGCTTAGGCAAGGATGGCGCTGAGCCACTCATATAGAACTGGAGATTTTTTTGCACAGCTTATTTTTACAGCATAACGCATCATATTCCGCCCGGCGAACTTACAATTTGCAAAAAAAATGTAAATAACCCTATGTCCATGAATGGAATGGAGTCGCGGAGAGATGCAATAGGTCCAGAAATAATAAAGACAGTCGCGTATTTGAAAAACCGTACAATAGCCAATACTAATGTACATAAAACTCCCTATGAGTTGTTTTTAGGAAAAAACCCGAATGTTAGACATTTAAAAATCTGTAGCAGTGGGGTTTATGTTAGAACACCTGAGGTGTTAAGGAAAATCAAATGCGACGATAAAGCAAAATTAGGCATATTGGTAGGTTATAATGACAATCGTTACAGGGTTCTGATAAATAACAAGATCGTTAAAGCTAGACATGTTGAATGATTTTATAAGCTTACTTTTGGGCAATCAATCCAGTAATCGTAATGGCGATTCTTTTAACGAATTGAATGAAAGAGATGTGTCAAAAAAATAATAATAGTGACAGGAGTGATACCGGAAGTGTAACTGATAATGAGTTAAATAATCCTGAGAACAATATATGTAAATAATGGTATAGAGAAAAGAATTTCGAGCAGAGATAGAAATCCTGTAAACAGATTTGGAAAGCCTAAATTTTGCAAAAGCAAATACATATTCCGAGTACGTTTAAGGAGGCGATAAATTGCAGAGAATCTAGAGAGTGAAAAAGGCTATGAGCTCTGAAATGGAAAGTTTTAGGAAAGACGAAAAATAAGAAAATTATAGATGTGAAATGGATTTTAAAAAAGAATACTGACAACACATTCAAGGCTAGGTTGGTAGTCATAGGGTTTCAACAAGAAGAGTACGAGTATTTATTTATTTATTTATTTAATTAGTCAATGAACATTACAAAAGTTCTTACAGACCATAGTAAATATCGCAAAACAATTTTAACAATAAGTGTACACATAAAATCAGTTAATCGAATTTAAAATATTAATAAAACATGATTTCGAGACAGAAAAATCAAGATCGATAGAATTAGAGATTAAATTGAATTCAATAACAGCCCGAATAAGGGGCGCATTCCTAGCATAATTTGTTCTAACATTGCCAAAATAAAAAATATTAGAATAAATAAATCCGCTCCAATAAGTAAGAGCAGTCAACAGTTCCTTGGATAATACCAAAAGCAAAACTTAATGAGAGGACAGACCTTCTCTTTTCCAAAGATTTAAGATTAATAAGCAATAACCTTGAAGTATAAGAAGGGATTGGGTTCGAGAACCGGATGCTAAACAAAGCGTATTTAAGAAATGCTTTTTGGACACGTTCTATTCTGTCAATCCTAAATTGATGGAACGAACGCCAGATAAAGGTAGCATATTCCAGGTGAGAACGAACAAAGGCAGTGTAAAGCAACTTTAATGTGTAGGGATCAGAGAAATCCGCACTGTTTCTTCTAATGAAGCCTAGCATTGCATATGACTTCGATATTATAAAATTAATGTGGCTGTTAAACGAGAGTTTGGAGTCAAAAATAACACCAAGATCTTTAATTTCGTAAGTTGTCTTCAATGCACAACTTGAGATACTATAACATCCTGAGAAAAAATTGATAGACCGCGTGTAAGACACATGGAAACATTTGCTAATATTGAGCGGCAGGTGAGACATTAGACACCAAGAGTACAAGTTATTAAGGTCCATTTGAACTTTAGCTACGTCAGCGAGATTAGACACTTTTAAGAACACCTTCAAGTCATCGGCGAATAACAGAAAGTGGCAGAACTGAAAACAAGAACAAATGTCATTAATAAATAACACAAATAGGGCCAAGGATGCTACCTTGCGGAACACCTGATGTCGCAACATAAAAATCAGATGAGGCATTATCTACCATAACAAGGCCTATGACATAAGTATGACTTAAGCCAGCTTAAAAACTTAGAATGGAAGCCAAGACACTCGAGCTTCTCGATTAAAATCCGATGAGACACTTTATCAAACGCTTTAGAGAAATCCGTGTAGATACAATCTACCTGAAATCCACTAGAGAAAGCCTCCAAGCAATAGTCGCTAAAAACAGCCAGATTAGAAACAGTAGACCGACCAGGAGTAAAACCATGCTGGTTCGGAATTATTAAGCACTTGACCGAGAAATACATTTTGTCCTTAACGATGCATTCCAAAAGTTTAGAAACAGTGGATAGCTTAGAAATTGGCCTATGGTTATTAATATTGTTTTTACTACCACTCTTAAAAACCGGGGTTATAGAGGCCAGTTTCCAATCCTTAATGAATGCACCCGCAAATAGTGATCTGTTGAAGATAATTAATAATGGTGGAATCAGCGCCGGGCAATTTTTCAGTAGATGCACAGATAAACCATCAACATCCGTACGTGAGGAAGGTTTCACCTCTCTGAACTTGGCAAGACAACTTTTACGTAGCAATAAACAAACTATTGGGTAATTTGCCGTAAATTATCCGTAAATTATCCGTGAAACAAAAAAATTTGCCGCGGCCCTATTTTAGAAAATATCGTTTGCCCCGCTAAGTTCATGTGAAGTTAGCGGGGCAAACTCCAAAAAACTAGTAAAGAGAACAGTTAGATAAATAATTCTTGCACTGGAATTTGCCGTAAATTATCCGTAACTGATTGGCATATTTCAAAATTTAAAAAAAAAAATAATATTTTTTTTGTGTTTGCCCCGCTAACTTCATATGAACTTAGCGGGCCAACTTTTCGAAAACTGATTTAGAGACCTGTTAGAACAATATTTCCTGCACTGGAATTTGCCGTAAATTATCCGTAATTGAGTGGCATATTCAAAATTAAAAAAAAAAATTATATTTTTTTTTGTGTTTGCCCCGCTAACTTCACATGAACTTAGCGGGCCAACTTTTCGAAAACTGATTTAGAGACCTGTTAGAACAATATTTCCTGCAATGGAATTTGCCGTAAATTATCCGTAATTGAGTGGCATATTCAAAATTAAAAAAAAAAAATAATATTTTTTTTGTGTTTGCCCCGCTAACTTCACATGAACTTAGCGGGGCAAACTCCAAAAAACTAGTAAAGAGAACAGTTAGATAAATAATTCTTGCACTGGAATTTGCCGTAAATTATCCGTAACTGATTGACATATTTCAAAATTTAAAAAAAAAAAATTTGAATTTCAAAATTTTTGTGTTTGCCCCGCTAGCTTCACATGAAGCTAGCGGGGCAAACAGACAAAATTTAAATTTTTTTTTTTTAATTTTGAATATGCCACTCAATTACGGATAATTTACGGCAAATTCCAGTGCAGGAAATATTGTTCTAACAGGTCTCTAAATCAGTTTTCGAAAAGTTGGCCCGCTAAGTTCATATGAAGTTAGCGGGGCAAACAGAAAAAAAATTCAAATTTTTTTTTTTTAAATTTTGAAATATGTCAATCAGTTACGGATAATTTACGGCAAATTCCAGTGCAAGAATTATTTATCTAACTGTTGTCTTTACTAGTTTTTTTGGAGTTTGCCCCGCTAAGTTCATGTGAAGTTAGCGGGGCAAACACAAAAAAAAATATTTTTTTTTTTTTTAATTTTGAATATGCCACTCAATTACGGATAATTTACGGCAAATTCCAGTGCAGGAAATATTGTTCTAACAGGTCTCTAAATCAGTTTTCGAAAAGTTGGCCCGCTAAGTTCATATGAAGTTAGCGGAGCAAACAGAAAAAAAATTCAAATTTTTTTTTTTTAAAGAATTATTTATCTAACTGTTCTCTTTACTAGTTTTTTTGGAGTTTGCCCCGCTAAGTTCATGTGAAGTTAGCGGGGCAAACACAAAAAAAAATATTTTTTTTTTTTTTAATTTTGAATATGCCACTCAATTACGGATAATTTACGGCAAATTCCAGTGCAGGAAATATTGTTCTAACAGGTCTCTTTACTAGTTTTTTGGAGTTTGCCCCGCTAACTTCACATGAACTTAGCGGGGCAAACGATATTTTCTAAAATAATTTACGGCAAATTACCCAATAGCTTGTTTATTGCTACGTAAAAGTTGTCTTGCCAAGTTCAGAGAGGTGAAGGTTTCAGCATAACAATACCGTTGGCAACCCCCAAACCCCCCCCCCCCCCCATGGCCAAATCTAAGTTGCAATGATTTTACAAAAATTTTCAAAATACACTTTATAAATCTTGTATTGAATCTTGACTAATAATTTTTACAAAATTAGTTAAAATAATTTTACAGAAGAAGAAATTGGTGAAAGTTGTAAAGAATAAGGTTGGCCAATACACTTTGAATTGCACTTGGAGCTTTCCGAAATTACAAAGTTGTGTAGCGTATGGGCATTTTTTGTTCTTAAATTTTACCTATGAAAACAGTGAGCAGTTTCAATTAACAGAGCAAATGAACTGCAAGGCTCAATTATATGAAAGACGTAAGACGAAAGACTTGTGAGAAAATGAACGTTGGAGAGCAGATGAGCGACAACGTTCAATTATTTGAATGTTTTCAAACATTTTCTGAGGTTTTTTTTATTTTACCTAACAGAAGATAAAGATCGCATTTTTCATGGACGTGGAAAATAAACATAGCATATTTCATATTTTCCGAATAGTGTCAATAAAACTTCATAAACCTAAATTTTTATTATTTATAATGATAATAATAATTCCCAACGGATTATCCACCATATCCCGAGGGGAGCATCCGCAATACGCGCGGTTTGTTAATCGTCGAGATCTGAAACTGCTCAAAACCTCATCAGCCAAGTAAGGTAGATACAAAATAGATGACACAATAAATAAATAATTAGTTGACAGCGAAAAGTTATTGTTAAGAATAAAGATAAGAATCAAAGAATATGAAATCAAATTGTTGCTATGTACATATTTAGGAAAGAAATAATTGACATTTTTATTCTGCATAGTGAGTCTGAAATATCAAACGTACCAGAATGAGAGTTATTATCTTGACACAAACAACGAAAAGGCTGATTTAATTCCAAATTAGTTCGGCACTGATTCACAATTTTTAAACACTACTTTTTGTGCTCTGTCGCTAAAGTAAGAAGAGATCTAGCGATTGAGACCCGGCTGGAAACCCAACTGATCCAGTTTATGAATAAGTAAAGAGTGACACACTTTATCAAAAGCTTTGCTGAAATCAAAGTAAATTCAAGTAAGTTTGTAACGGTGGACTTTCCCTTACAGAACCCGTGTTGACAGTCGGAAATCAAGGTAGAGATAGGATTCGTAAGCTGATTGGTAACAATAGCTTCACACACTTTTGGGATGGCAGAAAGATTTGCTATGCCACGATAGTTCTCTATAGAAGCCTTGCTTCCGCTTTTATGAAGCGGTAGAAGAAACGACTCTTTCCATGCTTTTGGAAAAACACCACACTTTAGTGACAGATTGAACAAATTGGTAAGGGGTTGGTAAATATTGTTAGCACACTTCTTCAAGAAGCATGTAGGAATCCTATCAGTACCGCATTTAAAAGGTTCCTCCAAGGTTTTCAGATAAATAAGAACATCATTGGCGCATATAGTTGGACAATTAATTAAATTGTTCCCATGTAGCTCATAGGGATAATTTAGAAAGTCAGAGTTGGTGACGGCAGAATAGTTAGGAGTGAATAATTGCGCAAAGAAATTATGACCCAAAAGAAATAAAAAACGACCCCAAATAAGCTTCAGAAAAACACCAATAAAAGGCTCCGACAAGTGTTCAAAAACCCTCTGAATGGATGAATGAAAGAAAAGCACCAATTAGAGGGCTCCGAAAGGCGTCGGAGAAGGCTCCAGAAACCCTCAGAATGGAGGAATAAAAGACTCCGAAAAAGGTTCAGAAAAGCACCAATAAAAGGCTCCGCAGTTCATTTAAAAAGAGTCAAACTCTTTTTTATGACATCGTTGGAGTGCCCGCGTAGAGCGATTTTTCGCTCCATTTGGGCTCTGAAAGAAGCTCATTTTGGAGAGTACAGTTCTGAGAAATGAGCGTTTTATTGCTCCGAAAAGAGTCTTTTTTTGCACTTTTAGTTAGCTGGGATATGCCATCATATCACCAATTCTCTATCAAATACAGAAAAATGTGTACAACCAAAAAAATAGTTGTTTTAGGCATCAGAGTATGCAAATTCAGGAAAGTTAAAGAACATTTAAATTTGTGATATATGGGTCTAGGTATCTGTTTCAGCAAATATGTTTAACTTATTGAAATATGTATGCGAATGCAAATCTAAATTAAAACCCCCCCAAGGCCAATTCCTGCGCACGGCCCTGGTTGACGGTATCAAGGAACAAGATTTTTTTGATTTGATAAAAGTCCAAAAGGTCTTGGGATTGGAAATTATACCTTGTTCAACAGTAAATATGTAATTCCGGTGTAGAAACTTATTAAGACAATTAAACTGTTTTAGTAGAGCTTTATAAGTATTGTAGTGGCACTGACTATTAGTCGACTTAAATTTTTTATAAAATTTGTTGCGGAGATTTTTTAACTTTTTTAAGCGATAATTATACCAAGGTAAATTATACGGTTTACTCTTAATTGTGGGAATATTGGCAGAACAAATGCCAACCAAAATTTCTTTAAAAGTGCTAAAACTGCTAGAGGTATCCAACCCTTTCAGGGAGTCACACCAATTAACATCTAAACAAATTTGGTTAAGATGGTTGAAATCGCAAAGAGCATAGTTGTAAGCCAACTTATTATCCGGAGCAACTTGGGCAAAATAATAGAACTCAATCTTTAGAACAAGAGCAACATGATGAAGTCCGGACAAAGATATCGGAGCGGCACACTCAGACAAGTTGTAGTTTAACCCAACATCAACAAAAACTAAATCTAAAATTCTATCGAGCTTGTTAACATAACTATTAACCTGGCACAAATTTAAGCTAAGTAGGTTATCAATAACATAAGACTCATGAAAAGACGACAAATTATTAGGAACGAGACCGTTCCATGAATTGTCATTCGACCACCTAACGCAATTGAGGTTGAAATCGCCAAAAACACAAATCTGATTTTCACCCAGTCTATCGTGCACAAATGCTATAATGTTGTCAGCATGTGCTTTATATAGGCTATCAGCACTGAGCGGTGGAATGTAAGATGCAAAAATATAAAGTGAGCTGGATACAGACGAGCCACCAATACACACACAAAGCTGATCAAGCAAGGCATCCACGTTTTCCAAATTAACCAAGCTGGAACAATATTTTCGTTGAACCGCAATCAAGACCCCTCGACCGACCAGTTCTCTCAGCATCACGGTCTTTACGAAAGACAGAAAAAAGCTTGGGATCAAAAAATTCCGCATCAAAAAACGTAGCAGTTAGCCATGTTTCAACAATCACGAAAATGTCATAGTCAAGTTGAGAGCTTAGTGAGATCACAGCATCAGACTTGGTTCTAAGTCCGGAGACATTCAGCCCAATTCTAAACGAAAAATCCGCGCGTATTTTTTCGCTTCTCCCTATTCCCTTATTCTGAACATAAAATCCGCACGTATTTGTTCGCTTCTCGCTCTTCGCCTATTCTAAACGATGTTCGAAAAAGCGGAAAACGGTTTGGTGAGTAAAGTAGGTATCATAAATGAAAAGAAAGGGGAGAATACACAACAGCTTATCGGGAGATATTTCACCAGCCAATTTACAGTGAACGCTGAACAAAATATAAGAAAATTTAACTTTTAATAATTAAAAACGACTAATACACATTAACATCGTATTGTTTTTGGATTTGTAGGGCGAAAAGTATAAATAATCGGCAAATAGACACCCTAATAAGCTTTATTCAAAAGCATCTGGAAAACTCTGCGTCTTCCTTAAAGGATGTTGGCAAAATGAGGAGGAGGTAAATTCGGCCGGACCACCAGTAGAATGTATTGTGGAATCGAAAAAGGCACCATCTTATTTATAACACATGTTTCAGATGAGCTTCTTTAGTGAAAGCGCAAACAGTTTTTAGGCTTGTTGTGTGTATGCTTTTAAAATGTCCAACAAATATTTGTATGCGGCTTTATTTATAGTTTTAAAATTTAAATACATCTGCAAAACAATTGAATCAATAAAATTCACTAAAAAGAGTTTTGTTAGCTCTTCCAATAATCCCGCAACTAAAGTGGCCTCGTATCATCACGAAATCTTCTTGTTTTAGACCTCTGTTACAATCCAGTGCTACAGAATCTTTCGTTTATACACATGCTACCATTGGAAAGGCAATACTATGCATTTTTATTCTTAATTTATTTAATTTAATAACTTTTTATTACAAATTTTTATATTTTGCACAAAAAGTAGTACCAAAATCAAGCGTGAAATGGCAGCACAGCTGATTTCGAAAATTCGAAATTCCTCTTCACCAATTTTTCTGTTCACTAGTGAAAGAGAATTGGCGGAAATTTTCCTGGCGAACAAAAATTTCCGCAAGGAAAGAAATCCGTGCGGATATTTAGAATCGGGCTGATTATGAAAATAGATATTAAGTCCATTGTCATTACTTCTGCACAGTAAAGTACTCCTTGCTACATAATCTGTGGTTTTCGTTGGGCTCTTCGAAAAAATTGGAAAGGCTTCACCGTGACATTTTTCGGCCACATATCCGGGCACAGCATTTTCTCATATAAGTATTCAGGAAGTCCCAGTTTGAAATTAACTCTTCTCAGAGTTGATAACGCAACATTTTTTTTTATCAGCTTAGAGCATGAGAATGTCGATTTATCTAAATTTGTTTGTTTAGCTAGATAGTTTTTGACGTCATCTTCAGACACGGATGGTGAAAAAGAAGCCAGATGAAGCAACTTATAACGGTCAGCAACAACGAGATCAGTGCAAGCGTTAGTGCCATCTATGCGAACTTGCGAAATGTTCCTAGCCTTTTTGAGCCGATTATTCGGCACCCTCGCCCACTGTGCATTATCTGTGACATCATCATCAGCCGTAGTAGTACGAGCGTTAGAAGAATCTGAACCATTAGAAATATGCGAATTTTTATTATAATTGTGTATTCGACACCTCCGCCCACTGTGCGCTATTACTTGCATTACCTGTCTCAACAGAAACTTCATACTCTTTCGTCGCAGCAGCAGAACCAGGAGAGAGAGCAACGGCGAATATAACCTCTGATGCTGCCGACGTCACAGCGCATGGTGAAGTAGAGTACGTAGTGCAGGCAGAAGTTATAGCTTTAGGAGCATAAATATGAGTATTAGTCGAGGGGGTGGGGAAATTCAAGTTAGACGTCACAATATGAGCATACGAATGTGTGTTAACATAAGATTGTGCAGCTGGCGCACTAGTTGACGAAGTTGTAGCTAGCACAAAAGAAGAAGAGCAATTTGTTGAGCTGATATCTTTATTGCTGTGATTGCCCAAAACAATATCAAGGGAGCTATCTTTTTCAGCTAAAGTGCTCTGAATAGATCGAAGAGATGAATTCGTTTCTGTCGATTCCACCAACAATTTAGCATTATCTTTTTGCGAAGCAGTCACCAGATTAAGCACACGTAAATTTTCGTCGCGAAGAGATGAAATCATGCTAAATAAAGATTTCAATGTTAATTCTTGACTACAGAGTTGTTGCTTGCTCAGATTTTTAGGAGAATTATCACTCATCTTCGTGGAATCATCCGACTTCTGTGTCAGAGAACACAAATCATTGGGCAAATTAGATTTAATGCTTTTGGCGGGCATGACTCTAGTCGACTTCTCTATTACCACAGGTAGAGGAGGAGAATGGAGGGAATTGCGGCGTTGGGCAGCGCAAGCTTTACAAAAAAAACATTGATCAGAGCTTTGCAGAAATTCAATATCTGCCGGTTGGAATCCAACACAATTCGTGTGAAAGAGTTCGTTGCACTTTGCACATTGCACCTTTGGTTGAATTCTATCAACTTTTTGCCCACAAACACAGGGCATAATTAGTCTTTAGAGTATTGAGTGAACAAATGAAATATTTATATTGTGTTTACAACGATGACACTATACACAAAAGTCACCATCACATATTCACAAGTATAACTCATTTGATATAGAAATCGTCTTCACACTAGAATCTATTGACTTATAATAGAAAGCACAAGATAGCACAAGAGCAGACAAAACACGCCCGATCACCACGAAGGATGCAGGCAAATATTTATAGAATGTATATTCGCCAGTAGGCAAAATGGAAACTTTAAAAATGTTACTTAGTTACTGTTCGTAAATAAAATGTTTATTGAAGAAATGGATACTGAGACGGCTTTCCTCAACGGCAATGTAAAGTCAGAAGTTCACACTAATGAACTATTGTTTATATGTCAATAATACAAGCCATGATCCAATATATCTTTTAATATTTGTCGATGATCTTTTAGTTTGTTGCAAAGAAAAAAACAAAATAACTGAAGTTACAGCCAGTGTAATGCAGAAATTTGTAATGAAAGATTTAGGAAAAATTAGTAACTACTAGCTGACCCGGAAAACTTCGTTCTGCCCAAAATAGATTTTTTTATTAATTTCATTTCAAAAATTGTTATTACACCGGTATTTTTTTTAATAGAAAATTAACGATTTTTCACTTCATTGTATAGTGCTATTGATATTGTTAATTTCCTGATCAATTTTCAGGTCCCAACCTTAAACGCTTTTCAGCTTGAAAAATTAAGTTTGTATTGGAGGTGCCACGCCCCCTTTTCCGATAACCCCACTTTCATGCGCAAAAATTGTTTTAATATCATATAGCTCTGTACCAATTTCCAGGTCCCTTCCTTAAATCCTTCTAGAGATATTCAGCTTGAAATATTAAGTTTGAATGGGAGGTGCCACGCCCCCTTTTCCGATAACCCCACTTTTATGCGCAAAAATTGTTTTGAAAGCATATAGCTCTGTACCAATTTCTAGGTCCCTGCCTTAAATCCTTTTAGAGATATTCAGCTTGAAAAATTAAGTTTGTATGGGAGGTGCCACGCCCACTTTGTCATTATGCCCAGTGTTTTTGGAGGTGGTAGGGATCGATTCCATATAATCCCTTACCAAGTTTCAATAGTCTAACAAAAATACTTCCAGAGATATCGACTAAGAAGTATTTCATTCGTGTGGGAGGTGCCACGCCATGTTTTTCGTTATCCCCAGTTTTTTTGAAGGTGCTAGGTATCGATCTCATATAACCTCTCACCAAATTTTAGTTCTCTAACCTAAATAGTTCCAGAGATGTCGACTAAGAAGTATTGCATTCGTATGGGGGGTGCCACGCCCACTTTGTCATTATCCCCAGTTTTTTTGGAGGTGGTAGGGATCGATTCCATATAACCCTTTACCAAGTTTCAATAGTCTAACAAAAATACTTCCAGAGATGTCAACTAAGGAGTATTGCATTCGTATGGGAGGTGCCACGCCCACTTTTTGTTATCCCCAGTTTTTTTGTAGGTGGTAGGGATCGATCCCATACAACCCCTCACCGAGTTTCAATGGTCTAACATAAATACTTCCAGAGATACGGACAATGAAAAATTCCAGTTGTATGGGAGGTGCCACGCCCCACGCGAAGATATCCAGTGGGTGTGTAAAATTTGGTTACGATCCGCTTATTCCTTTAGGAGCCAAGTGTGTCCATATATAGATACATAATTTGAATTTTATATATATATATAGGAATCGATGTAAAATATAGAGATGACAAAAAATTAATTACTTTTAGTTAAACAAGATATATGTATTAATCATTGGCTGCAAAATATAACTTGGAAAATGCAAAATTATATGATACTCCGATGGAGCGCAATTTAAAATTAGAAGCAGCAAGGGAAATAGATGAAAGGATAGAATTTTGAAATTTAATTGGAGAACTACTGTACATAAGCATTAGCACAAGACCAGATATTTGTTATAGCGTTAAACACACTTTAAATATGCATTGAGAATTCTAAAATATTTATACAAAGCGAAAGATGTAAAATTAACCTAAACGTCTTCAGGTAACTACAATAAAATTCATAAACAAGTTTATTTGATATAAACAAACAAAAGCAATTATAAACAAAAGGTTTACATACATTTTTTTAGCACGTTTATTTGCTATGCCGGTAAAGGTGAGCCAAAGGCCAGTTTTCGTTCTGTAGTTTAGTCTTTCTTCAATACAAAACTTTAATAGTCCATATTCCGTGTTATGTCTAATGCTAAATGTGTTGGTTATAGAAAAATTACAACGTTAAATCACAGCGATGAATAGGATTACATGTTTCAGACTTTCCAGGCTCATCATCAGATCCCTTTTCGGACACTGGGATATGAACCAGTGTCTACATCAAAGCCGCTGTTAGAAAAGAATTAGCCATTTACAAAAGGGTAAAAACAGTGAATGGTCATTCAATTACACTGGTTTACAGCCAAAATGCACCAGAGACGCCATAGTGAAATTCCTATGTAAAATCACCTAATAATTCCGAAAATCAAGGTTATTTTTACTTGAATGGTACCGTTTTTGAGATATTTACGATTTACCGTTATTTCAAAAAACAAAAAAGATGGCTCCACTTAATCGTGTATATCTCAAGAACAAACTGAGCTCTTCCAAAACGGTTTGAAAAATTTGAAAGCTTATAAAATATATATATATAATCAGTACATACAACACTTTTTGCTAGGTCCTGCAGATTCAAACATATTGAACAATCATTACGGATTTTTTAAATTTTTTTTGTAAAAATATAAAAAAATTTGTACTTTGCGAGGAAGCATCTCGAAAACTTTTTGTTTTTTTTTGCAGATATTTTTTCCACCCTCCAAGCTCTGTTTTATTACAAAAAAAATAAGCTATCAGTGAACAAAATCGATGTACTAATGCAAAAGTTATAAACATTCAAGTAAATATATCCATTTAATGCTTAAGTACCCTACTGGTACATATGTGTTAGTATTCGTATATCAGTTAGTTAGCAGGTAGATTTTCGAAAAGTTATTAGATACAAAAAGCTGTTAGTGTCGTTTTCTCAAACCTAGGTACATTTTAAACAAGAGCATATTTTTGAGGCAGGTAGTGTTTTCTTTGTAGAACTAGGGAACGAACCTTTTTGTTTAGGTAGGCTTGAATTTTTACTGGATCTAAGTATAAATAAGAGTACATGCGCCTTGTTCCTTCATAATATCTGCAAGGCTCGCCGGATACTGTTCAGTTTATAATTGCAGTTTATAACCCGTCATTTACTTAATAATAAACCATGGACACCGAACACTGTGTGCACCACATGCCGAGTCGAATTGATTTCTTCGGAAACCGGAACAAAAAGGTACGTTGTAAAAATTAGGAATTTGTTCCCTTTTAATGCATAGCTGACTAATTTCTGAAACTATTTATTTAGGCGACGTGTGAAATTTATTACACCAATGAAGTGGAGGGAACCAACTTGCCATTCAACGGACTGCTATATTTGTACTACAAAAGTACTTGGGGTTGGAAAGTCCAGAAAAGTAACCTATGCGAGCGTATCTACAGTGTCATTACCAGAACTAATTTCAACAGAAGCGACATTGCCAGAATCAAATTTAACTTTAGTTCCGGCTCCAGTTACATTGTCAACAGTAGTATCTGATTACGCGGCATCATGTTGTACTGAATTTCAAACGGAAAACGAAAGAAATTCTTTGTCACAAGCACAACTCAATGATTGGATAAGGGATTTGGAATTGTCAAAGGAAAAGGAACTACACGCCTCTCGAATGCAACAATTTAAATTTGTTTCATCCGATGTTAAGATAACATATTATAGAACTCGTCACGAAGAATTTTCCAAGTACTAAGTATACGAAGGAGGACAGTGTTTGTTACTGCAAAGACATTGCTGGTCTATTCAAACAATTTGGTGAACCATATGATTCATAGACGGCAATAAATTAAGTTTAAAGGCCGTATTATTGCATATTGGCAACCAAAAGCCATCTATCTCGATCGCGCATGCAGTAAATACGAAGGAAACATATGAGATAATGCAAAAATTGCTCAAGTTAATCAAATACGAAGAACATGATTGGAAAATATGTGCCGATCTTAAAGTCGTTGGAATGCTATGTGGTCTACAAAGTGGATACACAAAATACTGTTGCTTTCTATGCAAATGGGATAGCCGAGCTCGTCAAGACCACTACATCATAAAGGATTGGCCAGAACGAATCGAGTTTCAAGTTGGGGTAGATAACATAAAATACTCTCCACTTATAAAGAAGGAAAAAATAATTCTACCTCCGTTCCACATCAAGCTCGGCCTTATCAAAAACTTTGTGAAGGCTTTGGACAAAGAAGGCGAAGCTTTTCATCATTTGAAGACAATCTTCCCAGAGATTTCAGAAGCAAAAATAAAGGAAGGGTTTTTTGTGGGACCGCAAATAAGGAAAATGATGACCAATAACCATTTCAAAGAACTATTGTCACCAGTGAGGCAGCAGCGTGGGATTCTTTTGAGAAGGTCGTTACTTCTTTTTTAAGCGAACACAAAAGTCCTAACTACGAGATGATAGTGACCGACTTAATCAAAAACTATGCGGAAATGGGTAAATAAAAAAACATATTAGAATAAATTATATATTACATAAATTTACATGAGAGTATATAGCCATAAATCTGAATTCATCGTCCAGTTCCGAACAAACAAGAACGGGAAAAATATAAACAAAAAATTTGTTCTGAATTTAAAGATAAATCCAGCCTAAGAAAATTATATACTAATGTGTCACTTATGTATTTATCTAATTTACTTTTTTATTTTCTTTCAGGAGTAAATATGTGTTTAAAAATTCATTTCTTACACTCCCACTTAAATTTTTTCTCGCAAAATCTTGGCGACGAAAGTGACGAGCATGGCTAAAGGTTTCACCAACAAATGAAAGTGATTGAAAGTCGGTATCAAGGATTCTGGGATGTCGCTATGATGGGCGACTACTGTTGGTTTCTCATAAGAGAAACCGATCCTAATCTAAATAAGCGTCAAAACAAGACACATAACTTTTTCAATTATAAAATAAGATCATATAGTTAAGACAGAACCATATGTACGTATGGAATTATTTGTAGGGTACTAAGTATTAAATGGATATATTTACTTGAATGCTTATAACTTTTGTATTAGTTCATCGATTTTGTTCACTGATACCTTATTTTTTTTGTAATAAAACAGAGCTTGGAGGGGGGAAAAATTGTAAATATCTCAAAAACGGTACCATTCAAGTAAAAATAACCTTGATTTTCGGAATTAGGAGGTGATTTTACATAGGAATTTCACTATGGCGTCTCTGGTGCAGAAAAAAAGTTGGAATTTGTGATCCAGTGTTATTAAACATTATTATATAATAACACTTTTTGGAGTAGAGCAAGTTTTCTATGAAATAGATAACTTGGAGTCTGATTTGCTCCTAGGTTATAATTTTTTGAAGAAAATAGAAGTGCACATTGATTTGCGCGATGGGAAAAATTTTTTTAAGGTAAGAAGTGGTGAAAATATTATTGAAAAAAGCGTAAATATAAACTTTCATAATGAAAGTCAGGAAAAATTAAACCCACGACAGCCGGTTCTACGTACCGGAATGACTCGGGGTTTCCCCGACCAAGGGCTGCCCCCCCCCCCCAATAATGTCATCCTCCGAGCAGCTCCTTGCAGCGGGACTGCTCAATACTCTCCTGCTCCGGGCTGGTATTGAATCCAACCCCGGACCTAGAGAATGGATCTGCTGTACCCGCTAGCTTTTATAGAACTTTTGTGGCCCCTTGCTGTTCACGTCCTACGACGTCCAGTGGCCGTCGTCGATCAAGTATCGTTCCGCCACATATGTCTTACTCTGTCACATCAGTCTCCACGACTAGCACTAACAATGCACATCAGCAAGTAGACCTTCCGAGCGGCCGCTCACGCCCCCAGGCGTCAACATCTCACACAGCAGCTCACAGCTACTCCCTGCGTAGCACTTACGCACAATGCTGAGCGTCCGCTCTCTCCTACCCCCTCGGTCAGCCTCTTCTTCCAGCATCAGCACGAGTATAAGGCACAACCATCAGCTTCTGGTCCCTTATACTACGTGCACTGTTTGTCGGTTAAGATTATATACGCCGTTGGCATCAGTCAATTGCAATAACTGCCTTGGCCTGTGTCACCTGCTTATATGCTCTGGACTCGCGAACAGGAACCTATGGACTCATACGTACGTTGCGCCATGCTGTCGAGCTACGCAACCTTCAACGTCGTCCGACTCGCCTCTACATTCTGGTAACGCGATTCCTTCGACTTCAAGATTGCGCCGTAGTGCGCGACCCAGCCTATTACCACCTAGGCATACGCACCAGTCCTTGACCCCCAGCATCAACTCTGCTCCCACTGCACATTTCGGTATCCTGCAATTTAATTGCAACGGCCTAACCGGCAAAATTGTTGAAGTGACAAATTTAATGAAGCGACTGAACATCAAGATCGCGGCGATTCAGGAGACAAAGTTAGGTGGAAGGTCGTCTCTTCAGACCTGCAACGGGTACAATGTACACCGTTGTGACCGTGCGAGAGGGCTTGGGGGTGGTCTGGCATTCATCACGCATCAAGCTGTGCAGTATCGTCTATTTGAGCCTGACATCGACCCGAGGCACACCACCTTAGAACGTCAAGGTATGGTTGTCCGGTCAGGCGATGTCGACCTTGAAATCATAAACATTTACGTACCTCCTGTCACCTGTTGTCCCAGGGATTACCACCCTGATATTCGTTACTCAGGGGCGAGAACCGCGTCATCCTTGGTGACTTCAACGCACACCACGACCTGTAGCACTCCAGCTTGCAGGCCGATGGTAGGGGACAGGAGCTGGCTGACCAAATAGATGATTCGACGTTCTGCACGGTTAATGGGGATGCCCCCACTAGAGTGGCGGTAAACTGCTCTAGCTCGCCGGACATCACCATAGTCAGCGCAGGTCTTATAAACTGCGTTGACTTGCGACCGATGCTGACGCTTGCTTCAGACCATCTACCTATAGTGCTCTCTATCCATCGCCCCACCGACTTTGTCACCGCTGAGAAACGCACATACACTAACTTCAATAAAGCCGACTGGGAGGGTTTTCTCAACACCACAGAGAGCGCCTTTGCTGCTCTTCCAACCCCGTCTGACGTACGTGAAGGGGAAAAGGCGTTTCGTATGGCCCTAATTTCAGCCTCCCATCAACACATTCCGTCAGGTAGAATAAAGGAAGTGCATCCATTCTTCCCCGCAGAGGCAGCGGCCCTCGCAAATGAACGTGACCATATTAGACGCCTTGACCCTACGGATCCTCAAATAAGGGATCTTAATGCGGAAATCAGACGCTTAGTAGATCAACACAAACGCGCTAAGTGGGAGGAGCACCTAAGGTCTTGCAACCTCTCGGCTGGAGTTGGCAAATTATGGTCGACGGTGAAATCTTTGTCCAACCCGACTAAACCTAACGAGAAAATATCCATCGCCTTCGGTGATAAGGTTCAGTCGAAGCCAAAAAGATGCGCGAGCGCCTTCTGCCGACAATTTGTGAAGAGGAGCGCTAGGTGATGCTGGCCCAACACCGGTCTGGATATTGTAATAGGTTAAACACTTACCTATCCAGACTGAACCCCGACTTGCCTAATGTTTGTCCGGCATGCGACTTGTCCCCCCATACTACTAACCATCTTTTTGTCTGCTCATCCGAGCCTACTCTTCTAACACCCATATCCCTCTGGTCCTCCCCTGTTGAAGCCGCTAGTTTTCTAGGACTTCCGTTAGAAGAGTTCGATGAGAATATTGGGTAAGGTTGATACTGACTACCTAGGCAGGGCAACGTAGTGTTATAACAACAACAACAACAAAAATTAAAGCCCTTGGGATTAGAGAGTCCTAAGGCTCCCGCCGACGATAATACCGGCAAACAAAAGTTAAAAGTGAAAAATTTAAAATAAAACAAGGAAGTCTAATACATGTGAAAATTTAAACCCCTTGGGACAGAAAGATCCTAAGGCTCCCGCCGATGGTAATACCGGCAACAATGAAAATAAATGCGAAGAGGAAATAAAAAATGTTGTGGAACAAAAAGTTTCTACAAAGCCAGCCGAAGATTTTACCGGCAATATCATATTAAAAAATATTTTGTTTCATTGAATGAAAAAAATCTTGAAAGTGAGTTTACTGGAAATATAGTTCAAAATTATTCAACAATGAATGGAAATGGTTCAGAAGTTAGTAAAGATAGTGAAAAAAATAGTGACAATGAAGAATTGTCAAATTATAAAAAATATGTGAAGAATAAAGTAGATACAAATAGTGAAGATGGAAATTCAGAAAAAATTTCTGAAAATTTCAGTAATAGAAATAAAGGTGAGGAACTTTTGAAATTTAAAGAATATATAAAAGGAAAAATTAGCAAAATACATTCGAATATAAATACCAGCTTTCCGTTTATGACTAGTAAAAGCAGAAATAAGAAAAAAAATTTTGAGCCTATCTGGAGTAGGCAGTATCCATATCCTTTATCAGTAAACTCCTTTGTAAATAAAGAAATCACAGAAATGTTAAATGAAAACATAATTAGACCCAGTAAAAGTCCTTATAATTCACCAATTTGGGCGGTGCCTAAAAAGGGAATGAATGAAGATGGCTCACAAAAGCTTAGAATGGTCATCGACTATAAAAAATTAAATGAACATACAATTTCTGATAGATATCCGATTCCGGATACAAATATAATTTTGTCTAATTTGGGCAAGTCAAAATATTTCTCAAGCATTGATTTAGAGTCGGGCTTTCATCAAATTTTAATGTCGGAAAATGACATAGAAAAGACGGCTTTTTCCGTTAATAACGGTAAGTATGAATTTTTACGAATGCCGTTCGGTTTGAAGAATGCGCCCGGAATCTTTCAAAGGGCAATACATGATATATTACGGGAACAAATAGGAAAAATTTTCCATGTTTATATGGACGATATAATTATTTTTTCAAGAAATTTGACCCAGCATTTAAGGGATTTAGAAAGAATTACAGAAATACTTAAAAAGCCAATATGAAGATTTCACTTGAAAAGTCAAAATTTTTTCAAGAAGAAATAGAGTTTTTGGGATATATAATAGCCCAAAATGTTATTAAAACAGATCCAAATAAAATAAAATTAATTTTAAATTATCCGATACCTGAAAATCTACGTGAATTAATAGGATTTCTAGGAATTGCGGGTTATTATCGAAAATTTGTTAAAAAGTATACTACAATTGCAAAACCTCTAAATAAATATCTTGCGGGAGAGAATGGAAGAATTTCTAAGAATATGTCAAAAAAATTTAAAATTGAAATAGTAGATCAAGATGGTATTTCTGCATTCAATAAATTAAAAAAACATTTAGCGTCAGAAATGGAATTGACGCAACCAAATTATTCAAGAACATTTGTATTAACTACCGACGCATCAAACGTGGCGATTGGTGCTGTGCTTTCACAGGAGGGTAAACCAATTACCTTTATTTCAAAAACTCTTAATAAAACAGAAAGAAATTATGCAACTAATGAAAAGGGATTATATGCCATTGTTTGGGCATTAAAAAACCTTAGAAATTATTTATATGGTGTTACCAATCTGGAAATTCGTACGGATCACCAACCTTTGACATTTGCTTTGTCACCCCGTAACCCTAATCCAAAAATGAAAAGATGGCATGCTTTTATAACTAGAAGAGTTTGCTCCGAAATTTGTGTATCAACCTGGTAAAACCCATTTTGTGGCAGACGCGTTGTCACGTCTCGAGTTAAATAATATGTCCGATGATCCAGAGGATTCAGAAAGTAATGAATCGAACCATTCTGCACTAAGTAGTGAAAGTATTCGAATACAGGAAACGAAAAAACCTGTAAATCAATTTAAACAACAAATAATTTTGTGTAAAAATAGATTCACAATCCATGAAATGATTGAAAATTTCGGAAAGAAAAGACATTTAATAGAATATGACACCGTGGAAAATTTATTAACCATCTTGAAGGAGTTTATTCAACCAAAATTTGTGACTGCAATTCATTGCACTATTGAGGATTTGTATGAAATCCAAGAACCCCTGAAACGAAGGTTTCAAAATAAATTTGTTTATACAAATCTTTTTCCAATGGATATAACTAATAAAGAGGATCAGTCTGGAATAATTGAACAAACCCATAATAGAGCTCATCGTAGCTTTAATGAAAATATTAAACAAATGGAAAAAATGTATTATTGGCCAGAAATGAGGAAAAAAATGAAAGAATATATTCGTCATTGCATAATATGCAACAAAAATAAATATCCTAAAAAAATCCCAGTAGGAAAAGCTCCAATCCCAGAAAAGGAAGGGGAACAGCTTCATTTGGACATTTTCTACGTACAAAAATTAAAATTTATCACATGTGTAGACGCATATTCAAAATTTTTAATAATAAAACATATAGAAGATAAATCCAATATTGAAGAAAAAGTTTTAGAATTGCTTCAGACTTTCACGGATGTAAAGCAGATTACTTTAGACAATGAACCAAGTTTCACAACTCCAATATTTAAATCCCTTATGCAAAGATTAAATATCGAAATATATTTTTGCGATCCAAGACATAGCATAACAAATGGGCAAATAGAAAGAGTCCATTCGACAATAATTGAAATAGCTAGATGTATAAAAGAAGAATATAATATAGTAAGTGATTTAGAAACAATCCTTAGAGCAGCTCAACAATATAATACAACGATTCATTCAGTCACAAATCTTAAACCAAATGAAGTTCTTTATAATAAAGTAAAACACGAGAATTTATCAATAATATTAAAACAAGCACAGGAAAAAATGCTTGCAACCCATAACAAAAATAGAATAAAGAAACAATATTATCCCGGCCAAATTATTTACGAAAAGGTCATAGGAGAAAGGAATAAACTTAGACCTAGGTATAAAAACAACAGGTTAAGGAAAATTTAGAAAGTGAAATAATAATTAATAATAGAGAAAGAATTATACATAAGGATAACATTAAATCTTAATTTTTCACAGATTCCCAAAATGATACTATGTATAATTGCATCCTTATTTGGCCCAATAACTGCTGACATTGTGGATTACACCAGACAAAATTATGTATTAATTGAAAATGGATACGTCTCTATATACGATGAATATGGAGATGTTTTTCATATCACAAATTTAACGTATTTGGAAAATTTAGTAAACGAAGAAAAGCAAACATTTTATAAAACATCATTTTCATATAGCACAGACAATTATGATGAATTAAAAACCAATAGTTTGGATGATGAGTCTGATATTTTGGTAATTGAAGCTCTGTTAGGACAATTGAAACAAAATTCTTTTAGACAGAAGAGAGGAATAAATGACTTAGGAACACTTTGGAAATGGATAGCAGGAACCCCTGATCATGATGACTTTGTGAAAATTAATGACAAGCTAGACGAGTTAGTAGAAAATAATAATAAACAGTTCACCACGAATTCAGAAATTTTTAAAGTAATCAGGGAATTAACGGATTCAGTAAATAACATTAAAGGGGATACATTTGCTAAAACACTGAAAAGAAAAAGAAATCAATATATGAACTTCAAAATTTAATAAATACAATTACTCTTGGAAAAATAGGAACCTTACACCCAGTAATTTTGCATTTAGATGAAATAAAAAATATTACAAACCATCAACATGGTTTAATGTCAATTACAGATTTAATGGATATTTCAGAATTTAAAATTGCTCAAAAAAATAATTTAATTGTTGTAAATATAAGATATCCAAAAATAAAATTTACTTGTAGGTATTATGATGCTAGAGCTATAGCACAGGTAGATGGTAAATTAATTATTGACATATTGAAATAATTAAAGAAGGAGTTATATTAATTTCAGGCGAAAACATTGTCGAAAATCGAAATTTAACAGGAACATATTTAGTAACATTTGAAAATCAAACAAAAATAAATAATATATCGTATGTAAATACTGAAATGAAAATTTGGAATTATTTAACACATAATTATGTAAATAACTTTGAAGTTTTGGAATATGTGGAATCTAAAAATGAGCATTTAAAATTGGAAAATATAAATTTTCTAATTAAGAAAAATGAAGATATTAAACCACATTCAATATATCTCTATATTTTTGTGGCTTTTTGCGTAATTTTGATAATCTATTTGTGTAAGGGGATGATCAAATCAGTTAAAACAAAAAAACAGAATGTAAATTCTGAATTCCAACAAGTTTCATATAACGTAATTTTGGATCAAATTCATAATTTAACAAAAAATAAAATTGAACCGGGGACGATTCATCTTAGAGAGGGGGGAGTTAACGGCAGCCTCCACACAGCTTCTTTACCATAATTGTAAACAAAATTCATCTTTCTACATAGTGGATTCTTCATATGAATCATAAGCTAACGGAAGCCTCATACAGCTCCATTAGCGTAACTATAAACAGTCATCTTTTTGCATAATTGATTCTTTAGAAATCATTCATTAAAGTAAAGCACTTTGTTGACATAAATGAGCCTCCTTGCATCTTTGGAATGTTCTACTTGTATCTTCATTTCAAGGCTAAGCTATTTCACAATTCCATGAAGCTAAAATTAAGTAAACAATTTTGTAAGCTATAAATAAGCCTAAATCTAGAATTAAGTTTCAGTTTTTAGAGAATACTATATTACACTCTAATAAATACTCGTTCGCCAAAAAGCGAACTAAAATAAATTAAAGTCTTATTATTGTTTAAAAACCATTTTGCCAAAGGGCAAAACTTAATTTGCACACATTATTGTTAGACCTTCGGCCATATGTATATAATGTGCGTGCTGGACTTTTTGTAAAAGGATCTAAGTGTGAGTTATACCCACATTTGTATAGTGCTATTGAGCTATTGATATCGTTAATTTCCTGATCAATTTTCAGGTCCCAACCTTAAACGCTTTTCAGCTTGAAAAATTAAGTTTGTATGGGGAGGTGCCACACCCCCTTTTCCGATAACCCCACTTTTATGCGCAAAAATTGTTTTAATATCATATAGCTCTGTACCAATTTCCAGGTCCCTGCCTTAAATCTAGAGATATTCAGCTTGAAATATTAAGTTTGTATAGGAGGTGCCACGCCCACTTTCTCATTATCCCCAGTGTTTTTGGAGGTGGTAGGGATCGATTCCATATAACCCCTTACCAAGTTTAAATAGTCTAAAAAAAATACTTCCAGAGATATCGACTAAGAAGTATTTCATTCGTATGGGAGGTGCCACGCCATGTTTTTCGTTATCCCCAGTTTTTTTTGAAGGTGCTAGGGATCGATCTCATATAATCTCTCACCAAATTTTAGTTGTCTAACCTAAATAGTTCCAGAGATATCGACTAAGAAGTATTGCATTCGTATGGGAGGTGCCACGCCCACTTTGTCATTATCCCCAGTGTTTTTGTAGGTGGTAGGGATCGATCCCATACAACCCCTCACCGAGTTTCAATGGTCTAACATAAATACTTCCAGAGATACGGACAATGAAAAATTCCAGTTGTATGGGAGGTGCCACGTCCCCTATTTATATCAAAATATTTTTTGGCCTGTGACCATCCCTGGAAGATATCCAGTGGGTGTGTAAAATTTGGTTACGATCGGCTTTTTCCTTTAGGAGCCAAGTGTGTCCATATATAGATACATAATTTGAATTTTATATATATATATAGGAATCGATGTAAAATATAGAGATGACAGAAAATTAATTACTTTTAGTTAAACAAGATATATTTAATCATTGGCTGCAAAATATAACTTGGAAAATGCAAAATTATATGATACTCCGATGGAGCGCAATTTAAAATTAGAAGCAGCAAGGGAAATAGATGAAAGGATAAAATTTTGAAATTTAATTGGAGAACTACTGTACATAAGCATTAGCACGAGACCAGATACTTGTTATAGCGTCAACTACTTAAGTCGATTTCAAAACAGCTAAAACGAAACACACTTTAAATATGCATTGAGAATTCTAAAATATTTATACAAAGCGAAAGATGTAAAATTAACCTATTCTGATAAAGGTTTGAAAGATGGACCTTTAGACTATATGGTCGATTCGGACTATGCAGGTAACAACCTCAATAGAAAATCCACAACTGGATTTTTAATAAGGCGTTACGGTAATGTAGTTTATTGGAAAACTCGAAAGCGAGGTACAGTAACTAAATGTTCAACTTTCGCAGAGTATACAGCTTCATCTGAAGCAATAACAGACGTTTTGATTTTAAAGAAATTTGTTAAGTGATTCATTTAGTCTAAAATTAGGGAATCCTATAAAAATTTATGAGGATAACTCTGGCGCGGTAGCAATTGCAATTCGGCAATTTCACAAAAAATTCCAAGCACATTGAGGCTCAATACCACTAAATTAACAAATATTACGAAAATGGCGTTATCGATATTGTGAAAATAATAAATAGATTATTTGCTGGCTCGAGGCAAAAGTGATAATGAAAACAAAGGATTGTAATTTTTGTTTCGATATGTTTCGGTTGCACTTCCGTAGCCGTCTTCATAAACAAGTATATTTTATATAAACAAACAAAAGCAATTATAAACAAAAGGTTTACATACATTTTTTTAGCACGTTTATTTGCTATCACGCGGAGCTTTATAGTGTCCGTTTGTTCGTAAGTAAATGCCGGTAAAGGTGAGCCAAAGGCCAGTATTTGTTTTGTAGTTTAGTTTTTCTTCAATACAAAACTTTAATAGTCCATATTCCGTGTTATGTCTAATGCTAAATGTGTTGGTATGCTGTGGAATAATGATTCCAAGTCAAACAACAATTCACTCTTTGTGATGATGAAAATTTATCTCTTTTGACGTGGTATCAGAGCAGATAGTTTAAATTTAAGATTTTTTTGTTGGTTTTTGCGGTCTTCTTGTTATACATATTGAAAGTTTTGCCAGCTCGAGACCAGTTAACAATAACTCATATTCAATTTTTATTGTCAGTTTTTTGGGAAAAATTGATAATTATAGAAAAATTACAACGTTAAATCACAGCGATGAATAGGATTACATGTTTCAGACTTTCCAGACTCATCATCAGATCCCTTTTCGGACACTGGGATATGAACCAGTGTCTACACCAAAGCCGCTGTTAGAAAATTCTAACACTAAGCTATGATGCCCTGTGACATCACAATGCATTCATCTCGACTTCAATTTATTCCCTTTGTTGTTTGTTGTTCTGCCAACAGTATGCACACATTATTGTTAGACCTTCGGTCATATGTATGTAATGTGTGTGCTGGACTTTTTGTTTGTACATATTTATGTACGTAAACCAGTGCTATGATTTTAATATTTTGTTGTTGGTTTTTGCGGTCTTTCTTGTTATACATATTTGTAAGTATGAATTGTTGTTGACTGGTCTCGAGCTTGAAAAACTTAAATTTAAGGATACTGTGTTACAGTTAACAGGAATGCCGATGGGATCCCCTGCATCTCCAGTTATTTCAGATATTATAATGGAAGAACTACTAAACACGACACTGGTAAAACTCAAACACAAACCAAGAGTAGTTAAGAAATATGTTGATGACCTTTTCGCCATGATACAAGAAAATGAAGTTCAAAACACGTTCACGATAGAACTGGAAGATAACGAAAAATTACCTTACCTAGATTCGATGGTGTTTAGACGAGAAAATCCGCTGAAAACGAAGTGGTATAGAAAGCCTACAATTCATCAGCTTTTATTCCAAGCATCCTAAGACGATCATAATGAATGCAGCAATGTGTTGTATATTCAAATCTAAGATACCTCTATTGGATAAAAGCAATGTTATTTACAAAATTCCCAGCAACGGCAACAATCGCGAATCATGCAATAGTGTATACGTAGGACACCAAAATGCAAACTCAAAACTAGACTGGCGCAACACAAAATCGACGTGAAACAATGTCATTACTCCAACACCCAAAAAACAGCTTTGATGACCCACTGTGCCCAACGTCAGAAAAACATCAATATTACAGCAAAAACAAAACTACAACCACACTGGAAATACTACATATAATAAACACTCCACCAAGGTTAGGTTAGGTTAGGTTAGGTAAGGTGGCCGCTATTCCACTGTGGGAACAGCTCACTTAGACACCTTATGGTTCTTTCTGATGCCACTATCTTCACGGTGACATTAACCTAAGTTTGTTTGGCAAATCGCTGTGTAGCGACAATATCAGACAGTGCCCTGTCAATACCCCAATTATCATGCAAAGATGTGCCTTGGAGAGCCCTATTAATTCCGCTGATCGCCCGTAGTCAACCACTGGCCAGAATTACTTCGACACCTGACATAAGGTGGTCTCAGCCCAGCGCTTGCTTAGCTGTTACGAAGCCCACCTGCCCAGAAGCAGACCACAGGTGGTAAGGGGAACACCCAGTACTCTGGAGGTGGCCACATCAGTTTCAAGAGTACCCGCCCTGGCCAAGAGATCCGCCTGGCAATTGCCGGGAATGTCACAGTGGCCTGGCACCCAGATAATTTTTATTTTGAAGTAGTCGGCTGCAACCGTAAGCAACTCCAGACAGTCGCTCACTGTTCTCGATCGAACGTTGCTAGCACTCAGCGCCCTAATTGCCTCCTGACTGTCAGAGTGGATGTTAAACTCCTTTACAGCGAAAGCGCTGGACAGCATCCCATCCACCGCATCCTTGATGGCGGCAACCTCCGCTTATAAAACGCTACAATGATCAGGTAGCCTCAATTTAATGCTGATCACAAGTTCCTGACAGTAAACACCACCCCTCACACAACCATCAAGCTTTGACCCATCCGTAAACAGATCCACCAATCCCTTCCCCCACTCGTCCGTTGCGGGTATGTGAGTCGAAAAACCCCTCGTGGGGGCAGAGATCGGCGCACAGTAATCCGTTCTGTTAGGGATGAAGCCAAAGCTCGATAGCATATTGGAATGGCCATATTGACCAAGCTTATATCCAGCATCTCGGAGCCTAATTGCAGCACGAGCTGCGCCCATTTTTCCTACCAGGTCAACAGGGTGCAGATTGAGCATAACATTCAATGCCAGGGTAGGAGTGGTCCGCATGGCCCTACTGATCCCCACCATGGCCATTCGCTGTACCGTGACCATCTTTTTCCTGGTTGAAGCCGCGCTCCACCAGACCACTACCCCATAAAATATAATGGGTTTTACCCCCATCTCATACTACCACCCTTGGAGAGAGGCTCCATCGCTTGCCAAAGGCCCCCTTCCAAAAGTACAGAGCGACTGATGCCTTCTTGGCCCTGTCCTCTGCATTAAGCTTCCGGGACAGCTTCCTGTCCAGGATAACCCCCAGGTACTTAACCTTTTCAGAAAGCACCAACGGTACTCCCCGAATAGAAGGCAATGCAAAATCATCAATCTTATACTTTCTCGTGAAGAGGACTAGTTCCGTTTTACTTTGGTTGTCAGCCAGTCCACAGGATTCGGACCACTCTGTCACGATACCCAGATACCAGGCGCGTAGCCAGAAAAAAATTTCTGGGGGGGGACGTTTGCCCAAAGGGTCAGTAAATAAGAATTACCTGTAAATACACACATACATATTTATATTTTTACATATTACATATTCATACTTTTATTTATTTGAAATTTTTCTCTTTCTACACGGCTAAAAACTTGAGCCTAAATTTTAAACCATTGGTTTACACAATTTTTAAAACTTTTTGGTAATAAATTCCAAACCTTTCAATTACCGACACAAATTCTAAATTTTTTGCGGTTTTTATTTAAAACTTAACTGGGGGTAGACAAAAATACAACAAAAGTCGTATACACAGCGAATATGTGTACTTTTCGCACAAAACTTATGAGTGCGCCGTAGCTCAGTAGGTAGAGCATTGCCCACTGATTTGGGGCACGTCGGTTCGAGTCCTAACATTTTTTAAAAGAAAATAAAAATTTGTTAACATTTTCGGTTTAAAATTTAAATAATTTTTATTACGCGCATTTCTATGACAACCGGCGTAGATTTAATTCTAAACCAAATTTGGTTTGGTCATACACCTAGATCAGTATGTGTGCGTTCAAAGTGTTGTTTGGAATTTCCAATAAGATTAACTTCCTTTGACTAATGTAATTATTTTTGTATGAAAGAATGTGTAGATACACAATAAAAATACTTCAACTCAAAGTTAAGAATTTTGTGGAAAACTCATGAAAATTCAAGAAAACTCGAAAAAATTTCATCAAAATGTCTAACTTTCAGGTAGAATTTGATTATTTTCGAGTATGCAGTTTTGTTCAATTGTCAAGAGCCGACCAAGAGCATTTTCTTCAATATAAAAATATTACGCTTGTAAATTTGTATGGAAGATACTGCACTTGGCTAGAAAAAAAATTGCCAAAAATCGAGTAATTCTTCTAGCGGCTTAAGATTGGTATCTTTGTTCATTTTAATTGAACGGGCCACAAAACTGCACACTCGAAAAGAATCTAAAATTTTTCGACTTTTCTTGAATTTTCATGAGTTTTCCACAAAGTTCTTAACTTTGAGTTGCAGTATTTTTATTGTGTTTTTACACATTCTTTCATACAAAAATAATTAAATTAGTCAAAGGAGGTTAATCTTAATGGAAATTCCAAACAACACTTTGAACCCAGACATACTGGTCTAGGTGTATATATAGCCCCAAAAAGTTTTAAATCTAGGCTAAAACTTTTAGCCGTGTACAAAACAATATTTATTTTTATTGTTTGTTTTGAAATTTTGTTTAGAATTTCTTCAGGAGTTACTTCAAAAGTAGAGTGGATATTGAGTATAGCCGAAACGTTTAAGAAAAATTTCTTGTGTCAGAATCTCTTCTACTTTTCTACTGCTAATTTCTGGAAAATTTTTACAAAAAAGCGTCCTGCGCAGCTCTGGCTTTGGCAAGAAGTCGCTTGAAATATTTCTTGAGCATATTTCAACAGCATATCTATCGGGCTTTTACTTTTAAACTTTTATCCCCTAACAAGAATAAGTACAATTTAATTGTTACTTTCTCTGATAATTCAAGACGACTGCTTGTGTACTGCTTGGTAATTTTTTTGGTTAAACTTATGGCAACCGTGACTACAATAACGAGAGACACTCATTTTTACGATTTTTGCCCGCTGTATTGATAACTCGAAAAGCAGTTAATTTGAATTTCAACAGACTTGAGTTCGAATGACTCTTGCTGTTGTTAACATGCTATGTAGATGAGATGCTAAGTTGATATTATGCAGAGCAAGTCTGATAATTTTGTGCGAGTTTCTTAAAGCGCCAAATGAGTGAACCGTTGCAGGAATTTAGTTGGGACCTCTCAGACTTGCTCTGATAATTGATTAGCGACTACCAATAACTTCTCTCAGTGTGAAATATTATTTAATTTTATTCTTTCGTTTTTCCATTTTGCTATTAATGCTAATTTCTTAACAGGGGTTTTAAAAGTGAATAGAGTAAGAACCCCCGAAACCCCCCCTGAATACGCGCCTGCCAGATACCCTTGCAATCCCTTACGGTACCAAGAAACTTTCCCCTGGCGAAGATTGCTAGATCATCAGCATAGGCTATCACCTTACAGCCCCTGCGCTCAAGGTCCTGGAGCAAGCCGTTAACAACGACAACCAATAGAAAAAGTCCCCCTGCGGGTTGGGGTTTAGAATATGCCCGCGGTAGGCATACTGGTCGTTGATGGTTCATCTGGTTCTCATTACCCATTTTCTCTTTCCTTTCGGAAGGAGGGATGACATAACCTAGAAGGTTGCACTGGTCATAACAAATCGCTACCACGACAGTCGGGCAGTACCGCAAGGGAGCATTGGAGCGTACCGGATTCATATCCGGCCAAGGACTGTTAATTCGACAACACTCCCCAAAACCTTCGGGGAGTGATTTTGTTGCTACAACAACAACAACAACCAATAAAAGTGGAGAAATAACACCTCCTTGCGGCGTGCCCCTTCTCACCCTTCTCTGAGCCCCAGCACCTCCCCACTCCGCCATAACAATCCTACCACAAAGTAAACTGGTGATAAATTCTATCAAACTTGAGCCCCGTATGATGGCAGAAGGCAAAACATTGTTAAACGCTCCTTCAATGTCTAGGAAGGCCCCCAGCATGAACTCCTTGTGCCCGAAGGACCCCTCAATCAGCTTCACAACGGAATGAAGCGCGGTCTCAGTTGATCTGCCTTTGCAGTAAGCATGCTGCGCAGCCGAAAAACTCTCCCTAGGAATCCTGCTGCGTATATACAGGTCGATCAGGCGCTCCAGCGTTTTCAGAAGAAACGAGGAGAGACTGATCGGCCTGAAATCCTTGGGAGATACATGAGAGCACCTCCCCGCCTTTGGAAAAAAGGTAACCTTGACCATATTCCAGCGGGGATGTAGCCCAACCTCAAGCAATTGGAGTAGATGGGGGCCAGCCAGCTGCAAGAAATCCCTAGCAATCTCTGTAGATGCACAGGAATTATGCCATCAGGCCCGGGTGACTTGTAGGGCTTAAAAGAATTGACGGTCCATACGAGTTGGTTCTCATCCAGGGTGATGGCTGGCCGAACCCCCCCCCCCCCCCCCCCCCCCCCACAATCGAGGGCGATGAGGCATCGCGCCCCTGTGAAACTGGGACGTCAGGGAAGTGAGCGTCCATAAGAAGCTGGAGAGATTCCTCAGAGCCCAGCTGCCATCTACATTCCTCAAGTACCCCAAGGGAGCAGGATTCCCGGAGAGAATCTTCCGGAATCTAGCAGACTCGTTGCAACCCTCCACGCTTTCGCAGAAAGCCTTCCAGGAATCCCGTTTGGCTATCCTAATTGCGGACTTGTAAATAGCCAACCCAACTTTGTAGAGCTCCCAGTCGGAATATTTCGGCGATTTTATACTCTTTGTTGCAAGCATAGGTGAATTTCTCCACCAGAGCATCAATAGCGGTCTCTGATAATTCTGAGCGCGTTACGGGTGCTCTTGGGAGAAACTCATCCAATTTGCTACAGTACCGGACCTAGTTAGTACGCCTAGGATTTCTAAACATGGTTTTACTGGGTCTAGATTTATTTAGAGAGAACTGAATATACCTATGATCAGAGAAGGAGTGTTCCGGAAAAACACGCCAGTCGGATATAAGGGGAAACAGGTCTCCCGAAGCAAGAGTGAGGTCCAGGACCTCCTCTATAACTGATGTTACAAAAGTGGAGTCATTACCCCTGTCACAAATACCCTTCATTAAGAATAAAAGCAAATAGTGGCTCACCTCTTGCGTTAGTGTCCGTACTTCCCCACAGTGAGTAATGCGAATTCGCATCCGTCCCGACAATAAGCCCAACCACTCTTCGCCTTGCTTCAGCGGTAACCTTCCATAGGGTTTCAGGAGGTGGCCCATAAGTGTCATCATGGGCCATGAAGGCCGAGACCAGCCACGATCCCTTATTGCCATCCTCCAAGCACACAGCAACACTCCACCAAACATAAGACTCAATTACAAAACAGTCACTGATAACGTCGCTCACCTTTACCGACATTTACTTACGAACAAACGGACAGTATAAAGCTCCGCGTAAAAGCAAAGATACATGTTAAAGGAAATGTATGTAAACCTTTTGTTTATAATTGTTTTTGTTTGTTTATATTAAATAAATTTGTTTATGAATTTTATTGTAGTTACCTGAAGTACGATTACCGAAGTGTAATCGAAATATATCGAAACAAGGATTAAAAGCCTTTGTTTTTATTATCACTTTTGACCTAGAGCCAGCAAACAATCAATCTATTATTACAAAGAAAAGGTCGCTAAAATTTCAAATATTGTGAAAATTGATTCTCAATTTAATTTAGCCGATATATTAACGAAAAGTCTTGATAAATACAAATTTGTAAAAAATAACAGAGCAGTGAACTTAATTTGTTTTGTTGAAGTGTTAAACACGAATTATAAAATGAGCGATACAATTTCAATGTAAACTAATATGTAAGGATAAAAAAAATGAATGTATGAGGTGTGTTGTAATATGTGAATATTTCAACATTATTATTAGATTAATATTTTGATAACGGTGGCATCATTGTGAGAGTCAGGGAAAATAAGCTTCGTTACTTCTCAAAGCAAGACTTTTGCTCAATCTGTCTTTGAACGCTTACCTGCACACTCTTTTGTTCTGCTAACCATGTGTGCTTTTTAGTATACCTAACACTTGTCGATATTACATTTTAAATTATTATATTCCATGCTATAATGAATTGACAATAAATAAATGAATTGTTCGAAATAATACAACAGGTATTATAACTTTGGTCCGATGTTTGTAAGTATGAGAATAAGATAAACCCACCATTAAGTATACCAAAATTATCAGGTCATGAGCTGAGTTAATTGAGCCAAGTCCATCTGTATGTTTGAACGCAAACAAGTCCCTCAGTTTTAGAGATATCTCGATGAAACTTTGGAAGCGGGCGCCACTTAGTACATATATGATTAATCATTTGTCGGCACCAGTAAGATTGGACCAATACACCGCATAGCTCCCATACAATCGACTGTTCCGATAAACAGGTTTTGGCATATAAAAAGATAGGAACGCAAGATGGTGCAGGCTCGGTAAATTTTATATAAGTAACGTGTGTAGTGAAAATCATCCAGATCGGACGAACGTAACATATAGCTCCCATATAATCGATAGTTTTGCTAAATATGTTTTGGGATATACATTTTGCAGTTAAAAAGCTAGGAACGTAAAATTTTGAAGTTTCGGTATTTATTATATATGTAACGTGAATATATCGATTGTCTGACAGAGTGGAGACACGGCCTCTTCAACCACTCAGCTTCAGACATAAGTCGTCAGTACGTTAGCGTCGACTTAAATTAAATACATAAATAAAAAAGTTATGCGTATTTCTGAAAACTATAAAGCCATCGGCACAGCCGAAGACAGCCCTGTCCTTGTTGGCGGTAAAAGAAGCTAAACTTTAAAACGTTTGGATATAAATTATAGATTGGGAACGTGGCCATTACTTTATACAAATTGTCTCTATTCATATTGGAGAAAATTAACAAATCTCGGTTTCGAAGTTTCCGAAAATAGCCATCAGATTGTTTCGCTAACAATTGGAACAGAAAGGCAAATCATTAAACAATTTAACGAACTATTCAAAAACGGGTTTGAAAATTATTCTGTTGCATTCTTAATTCGGATTGTTTTAAACATTAAAAGGTTTTTGAAGTTTACTTCTGTAGCGGCATGCATTTGGAAAAACTGTTACGAAATTGGAAGACAACAACCATATGAGTGTTGTTGTTGCGAAGCGACAGCGCTTTACAGTATGTAGGTATACACACGCACAAACGCACGCAAACACATAGCCTACTAGTAGTATAGATATTTATAAAAATAGCAGACGCTGTTCATTCGTTGCTCATGTGCGCATATTAAATTTTCTTTGGACAGCTAGAACGTTTCATAGCAATATCGTATAATTCTCATTCACTTTATTTGCTAGTTGATTGAAATATGTAGTTCGTTTTTAGCTGATGAAAGCATACTTACCTGGCGTAGAGGTTCGGCTGTTCGAAAGTGTCGATATGGCACATGTGGTAAGCGGGCGATAGGGACACGATATCGAATGCAATGTATCGATTCTGTACTCATTTGAAGTGTCGCTTTAAATATATCGGGTACCCGATAGTATCGAAACAAAAAGACTCGATAGTCAAAATATCGATGCTAAATGTACATGACAAACAAGCAGTTCAATAACCGAATGGAGAAGTACCTTAACATTGACACCTTAATTTCCAATTGGATATCCTAACCATGAAAACAATTATTTATATGTACATAAATATTTATTTATAACTTGTAATTTTTATTTATAATGAATAAGGTTATACGATGTATGGTTATGTACAATAAGTTTCAGTTTTTTCACAAACCCATACATTTTTCGTTACACTACAAGACAGTGAAAAATAATAATTTGTAAAAATCAAAAGAAATGTTTAGATTTTCAAAATTTGTAAGCTCACACAGTGTGCTTGAAGCGAATTATTTTGGTGGAAAAATCACGACGAAAACGGTCTTTGGTGTAGTTTTAAGGACATTTTAAGTAACATTTTCCTGTTGTAACGAAAATCCCACCTGATTCCCTTCCCGAGAAAAATAGAGTTTTTCATTTTTTATCGGCATTTTTTTATTTAACCACTGAAATTTTGTATTAATCCTGAAATATCACATAATTTTCAAAATACTGTTCTGGAAAAGGAGGAAAATCAATCTCTAGATGTCGGTCAACTTGAACATTAACAAATTATATCACCTATATATGAGAATTTCCAAAAAAAAATGAATCTCTTTTAAATGAACTTATTAATTCGTTTATTCAGCAACTATGAATTAAAAGATACCAAAATATTTTTTACAAGTTATTAGAAGAAAACTCAATGACAGCTCTTCTTAGTTGTACTGAATAGAAGGAATCTTCGATCAGATTATTTCCATACTTATTCCAGTATTTCAGGAACTCACGATGAATTGCTTCTCCTGCTTGTTCGGACATCATGCCTAAGCCATTTCCATTTATAAATTCGATACAATCTTCCATATGATCCAATATCACATGGATTTTGAGGGTTTGATGGAGCTCTGTCGTCCGAAACTTTTATCTTAAATCAACAATTAGCTCGTTTAGTTTCATCTTCTCAACTTTCGAAGTTCCGGAACAACAATTGACGACGAGATCCCTGGCTTTTAATGCCGAAATGAAGGGTACTAATCGCAATAAATAATAATAATCAAAGCTTGAACGGGGACGTGTAACATTTCGCGATTGGAGCCGTTCTCTATATCTAAAAATATACTTAATCGAATTAAAAAATATATGAATAATAATTTTGATTTATTAAATGAAAAGTTTCCAGTGAGTATTTGTAATTCATGCAGACTTGCTTTCTCGAAAAGTGTATACTTCCAGAATTACATTTGTTGGCGGGGTATGTGAATTATTTATTTAGGCAAGGACTGGTTCCATTAGTTGGAAGAGAACAAGCTCTTATTTGGCCCAAAAAATTTAAACTGGTGGCCAAAAATTATCAATACCTTCGAGGGGAATGCTTGCCGACAATTATTAAAGTAAGCGGATGGATTAGATGATGTTGCTATCTACAAAGGAGTAGGTCGTTCGCGATTAGTATCCTTCATTTCGGCATTAAAAGCCAGGGATCTCGTCGTCAATTGTTGTTCCGGAACTTCGAGTTGAGAAGATGAAACTAAACGAGCTAATTGTTGATTTAAGAAAAAAGGTTCGGGCGACAGAGCTCCATCAAACCCTCAAAATCCATGTGATATTGGATCATATTAAAGATTGTATCGAATTTATAAATGGAAATGGCTTAGGCATAATGTCCGAACAAGCAGGAGAAGCAATGCATCCTGAGTTACTGAAACATTGGAATAAGTATAGAATTAAGCTGCAAACAGCCACCGACGTGTCTGACGTACGGTGACGGTTGACGTACTTGAGCAAATTTGCGATTTTTTATGAACGTTGTACTTACGTAGAAACATTCAATACAGTGTAACCATTCCTCAGTTTGCATGTATGCTTACCTAAACCTCTACTTTTGTATTTGTTATTTTTCATTTTGTAAAATGTCGAAAATAATAATGGTATTCATGTAATCGTGTATACAGCGTGTAAAGCTCATAAACGCGTAAATTTACGAAGTGCGTTAATGAACTGTCAAAGTTTGTATGGAAAGAAGTTTACGCAAACTTCGTATTATATGAATACTATTAATATTAAATAACTACACATAGTATATTTATTTATAAACTTTTACATTTTTTTCATTTATTCATTTATTCAGGGTTTTTACAATTAGTACAATAAGATACTGAAATCTTTTATAGCACACCGAACAAATAATACAGCAAAAATCATGTTTACATTGATGTACCTAACAAGTATTTAATCTTATAATTTAATCTTATGGTATAGGTGGACGACAGAATATAGTTATATAGTTAAATAGGTAAATAGGTAAAACACTCTAAGGAGCAGAAAAAGAACAGATACAGAGTAGGTAAGAAGAATATAGGTTGTGTAATCAGAATCAAAATTCGAAACTCAAAAATTTAAATACTTTATTTTATTTTATTTTATTTAGTTTGATGGTCAGCTTAAGTTTAAAGCTAGCTAGAAAAATAGCTAAGAAGGAGTACCCTATAGTTGTTTTGGCTAAGAGTTTTTTTTATATCAGCTGGGATCGAGTTCCAGAGACGCGCGGTGTTGACGAAGAACAGTCTTGTAGAACTCACATAGTTAAAGCTAGGCACAGTCAAATTACATGAGCGAACGGATTTACTGAACACAAGTTTGTCATATAAATACTGCGGCGCTTTTTGAAGGATCAGACGATAGGGGAATATGCAGCTCCTGGCCTTCTGATATTCAAGAATACTACAACCTAAGAGTTTGGACCTCCAAGCGGAGATATGATCAAACTTTCTCAGCCCAAACACATATCGTGTAACATAATTAAACGCAACTTCAATTTTATGAGCAGAAGTAGAATCTAATTTGTTGTAAACTTGCTCGGAGTAGCTTAGTATCGGTAGAATGAGTTGCAAGGCCAGTTTTTTCCTAATTGGAAAAGGCGTGTAGATTGCAGACTGCCGCAAACTACGCAGAGTACCGTATACCTTTCCCACAGCAGCACATATGTGGTCATAACAAGTGAGGTTGAAATTAATTATCGACAATATTTAAAACTTTTTTGGGTATTTTTGTAAAATGATTGCAAACGGAATAGGCAACACTGTGTGGCGAAGAGCGATCAGTTGACACGTTTCTTACGTAAAAATCAGAAATTTTTTGGTTTTGACGTAGCGACGTGAAAAATCGCTTACACGCAATTCTCATAAGGTAGATCGTGTCAGCTGACACGCCGTCCGTTTTTCCGTCGGTGGCTGTTTGCAGCTTTAATTTGATTGAAGATTTCTTATATTCAGTACAACTAAGAAGAGCTGTCATTGAATTTTCTTCTAATAACTTGCAAAAAGTATTTTGGTATCTTTTAATTCATAGTTGCTGAATAAACGAATTAAGAAGTTCATTTAAAAGAGATTAATTTTTTTTGGAAATTCTCATATATAGGTGATATAATTTGTTAATGTTCAAGTTGACCGACATCTGGAGAGTGATTTTTCTCCTTTTCCAGAACAGTATTTTGAAAATTATGTTATATTTCAGGATTAATACAAAATTTCAGTGGGTAAATAAAAAAAATGCCCATAAAAAATGGAAAAATCGATTTTTCTCGGGAAGGGAATCAGCTAGGATTTTCGTTACAACAGGAAAATGTTACTTAAAACTTCCCCAAAGACCGTTTTAGTCGTGATTTTTCCACCAAAATAATTCGCTTCTCATATTAGAATTCATGGAGGTATTAAATAAACTTATTTCGCTGCAAGCATGCATACATTTTGGAAATGATTGCCATAGGTTCGTATAAACTTCAATAAAATAACTAATAACATTAAGTAGTTTAATATGAGCAAATTTGATTTTTTTAATTTGATAGATTTTACTTCAAGAAATGAAGATCAAAAGCCCCACTCTTCCTCTGTGCAATCTGCCATGAATAGTAATTTATCCACCCTCTTCCCCTTCAACCTGTTACGTGTTTTTGTCATTGTTAAACCTGCCTTTGGAAATAGGCGCTCTGATGGGGCAGAAGTTCCTGGTACTCCTAGATTTTGTAAAGCAATTTTCGACAAATGAGGATATTTATTCTTATTTTCCTTCCAAAAACGCAAAGGATAGCCACTTAAAGGAAGTAGTTTGCAACGAATATATTCATTGATGTTTTCGCTTTGTCGGATTGCACTTTCACTTCCTCGACCAGAGGCTAAAGTTTCTATGTGATTCCAAAATTCATTTTTGTCGGAACACTCTACTACACTTAATTCAGATTCTTGGATTGCATCTGCGGCTTCGTCCCGACTGATCATATCACGTAGCCAAGACATACATCGGGAATAAGCGCAGGGATCAGAAAATGCAATATTTTTGAAGCGTGGGTCTAAAACACACGACAAATCAAAAACATTTTATAACACCTTACAAACACCTTATATCTGTGTCTACAACAACCACATGAAAATAACAGACAATTTTCTACTTTAATTGCAAATATCGCTTGAACGAAATAAAATATCGGATTTCCCCCTTAGGATCATTGTTACAGACGTCAAGACGCGTCGCTTGATACCTCTCCCGCCCTTTTTGGACGTGTATTAACAGTTGACGTTGGATGGATAGTATTACCTTTTTTTCAGTATAAAAGCAAAACAATATCACAATTAGTACTTCTAGTTTGTTGTAACCTCTTTGGTCGTATTAAATACATATTGCAACAGATCAATGGAACTCTTACTTTTCTGGCGTCTGCCTTTTCCGGCTAAATTAACTGTAATTATTTGGAGCTGATTTTCCTTCGATTCGCGTCACAAGTTAGAGAGAGACAACCAGCAGAGCGGTATGTTTGCTCTATTAGTTCCACATTTTTTAAAAAATTCGATACGATACCGGGATCTAGATACTCGATGCCGAAAAGAATCGTTATAAAAGCATCGAGTACAAAATATCGGTATCGAAGGGCAAAAGTATCGATATGGTATCGTATCGTATCGAAATTCGTGTCCCTAGCGGGCGAATTAGCACACAAGGGTCGCGGATTCGAGGCTGTCTACTTTTTCTAATTTTTTTTTTTTTTTTAGTATAAAATCACCATTCTTTTATTTGAGAGTTTGGAATGCAGTTAACCTAACGCCATCCAAGAGAATTTCACTATTTTCTTTCAAATAGTTAAATCAATGTCTAATTACGATACATTCTAAAGGTATGTTATGCGGAATTCAACTATTATTTTGTTACAAAATATGTATATTCACAATATTTAGAAGAAGATTTAACAAGGCGATTCTGCGCTCTTGACATCTTAGCATCAAAGCCAAATTTTATTTTATTCAAATTAATTTTTAATAATTTTTTTTGATGCAGAATTCAAAACACTTGATAAAAATATTTTTTTCCTGAATATATATGAAGATTGACAAATTTGTCAAGAGCACAGAATCGCCTTGATAAATCTTCTTCTAAATATTGTGAATATACAAGTTAACGAGACCCAAGTCTCGTTCTCTAAAAAATTAAAGATGCGGCGGTCGAAATCGCCGATAACCAATTAATTAAAACACTAGCAGTTGGTTTATGACATTTAATATAGTGTCTGGCTTGACACCCAAATTGAACTAAACTAAACTAATCCATATTCTTACCAGCTAACTTCTTAACCTAAGACTATAATGCTAAGGTTGCAGATCCCATTCATGCTTCCGGGTTTGTTAATTAGGTCAGCTGCGCGTGTTGGCCGATATTGCTGCGTTGCACTATTTGCCCATTCATTATAACTGTGCTTGGCCGGTATTGCTGCGTTGCACTATTTGCTCATTCATTAATAATTGTGTCGCGCGTGTGCCGTGTCAGCGGAATTATTATACCGAACCATAATTGGGGCAATGCTGACCATTGTTGGATAACGAGAATACAGGGTGTGTGGTAATGTAGTACAGAGTTAAGTCTTCCCCCTTCAAAGGTCTGCGTCCCGCAGATCAAATGTTGAAAAGCCTGACTGGGCTATGTCTTGTAGGGTGTATTCCCAGCTTTCTGGTGTTATGTTGAGTTTGAATGTGCTGGATGGTAGGCTGACATTAGGGTAGTGAGGTTCGTCTGTGGATTTCTCCTTAATTATTCCGTTGGTGGTAGAGTTTTCTTCCCATTGCTTTGGGATTTGGACTGGTGTTAGGTTCAGTTTTCTCCTGTAGCGTTTCACCAGTGTGGCGGTGATAACTACTATCGCGCAGATAGCGAACCCTTCTGTAATTAGGGAGAGATTTACTTTATCGTTAACATGAGTTATATACCTAATGTTTCCCATGGCGATGTCATGAACATATCCTAAGTCGACGCTCATGGTACGGTTTTTGACGTTTGCCACCACGGCTGGCAGGGCTTGCGATGTGATAGCTTCCCTGCTGGTGAACACTTGGTCCCCTAACTTGATTGTTTCGTTGTTTAGTTGGAGTACATAGGTGCCGTTCAGGGAGTTTGAGGCACTGTTGCTCTCGATCACGCCTTGGTAGTTTGAAATGAATACCGTGCCATGGGTTACCCATTCTACGATACTACCGTTGCGCCTGCTGAATTGACAATCGGCCTCCCCACCTTTGAGTAGCAGTGGTAGGCAGCTATCCTCCTCCAATTTTGTTAGGGATTGCATGTCGCATATGGTAGATGCACCAATTAATAGGCAGTTTTTCTTAAGTCCATACGTTTCCTCTTGGTTGACGAGCATCTTGTCGAAGGGTAGGTCTAGCTGTTTGCCATCGTATTTACCAGCTCGTGTAATCAGTAAGTTGTATACGTTGTTTGCTACCTTTGGCATTGAGAGGACATAGAGAAGTAGCGTCCCATTTGTATATATTGATGGTTTGCCATATTCTATTGCCTGAATTAGGTTTTGATAAGGGAGCGTTTCTAGCTCTGATATGATTTGGTTGACTTCGTCCATATCGAGCAGGTTGGTGTTAACGATTTCCCGTTTCGCAAGCTGACATGCCCGCACCATTTCGTTGACCTCCTCCCGAACAAGTGCGATATTATGAAGTGCGCTCTCCTCAAATTCTACCATTTCTGTTTCTTTTGCTACTGAGTTTGTTCGATCCACGACCTCATTAATTCTCCCTAGGACCTCCTGCGTGGTTGCAAAAAGTTTTCTATTAATCCTGTATTGGTGGTTATTACTTTCTATGACTTCATTCTGACTTTGCAGGATATTGCTCCAATCAGTTGCGTCGGGTGATCCCGCTAACCACTTCCACGCTGAGCCTATCCAGTCAATAGATCGGGCATTTCGGGTTCTGTTTGTATTTCCTCTTAGCTCTTCGAGACGTTGTAGTGTTTGGTTGATGTATAGCTGCACTAAAAGCTGGTTATCGGTTCGTCTGAATGAGTTACTCGCAAGGTCTTCAATGTGCTTTATTGCCGTAGCATACTGATCCAAATTTACCACATGGATAAGTTTAAATGATCCACTGACGATCCACCCATTGCCACTCTGTATAGTTATGATGGGCGCCTTATAATGGAACATATGAAGGGCGCTGATGGCTGAAGCCAGCAGTGGGAGTCTGCAACACAAGGTGTTATATCTACTTTTAGTGGTAGTAAGTTAGTAGTTGTTAGATCTTGTGGAAATAATGTTACTGCGTGTTTTTGTTTCTTTATTGTTTGTTATATTGCTGATTAATTGTGTTGGTATTAGTGTATTACTACATATTAGTATTGTTAGTATCATATTTTTCTTACAAGGGCGTTTGTATTCTTCTTTTAAATATAGTTTTGAAAATGTTTTTGGCTTATTATGTTTACAAAAGGATATAAATGAGAGTATTTTGTTAACGGAGATTTTGTGTTAGTATGGTGTAGGAAATCAAAGAGAAAAAAAAAATTTGTAATGTTTGGTTTGTGTTTTTTACAATTTACAAATTCTAATTGCCCCTGTTTCGGTTAGTGTGTTAGTGTTAGGTGATCTCTTATGATTTGTTGTGTGATTTTTTATTTTTACTTTTTGTTATTTTTTTGTTCTCCTGCGAATTAGGTGCAAGGAGTAAACCTCAAAAATTTTAATTTTTTTTTTTTTTTTTATGTGTTTTTTTTTTTTTCGAAATGTTTATTATTTTTTTTTTTTCTCCTGCGGATTAGGCTCAAGGAGCACATTTCATATAATTGCTTAGCGGATTAGGCGCATAAGCTCAGTTTTTCTTGTAGTTTTGCGGATTATTTTTTCTATTTTCTCCTGCGGATTAGGCGCAAGGAGTGCATTCAATAAAATTGCTTAGCGGATTAGGCGCATAAGCTCAGTTTTTTCTTGTGGTTCTGCGGATTAGGCGCAAAATATTCAAATTCTCGTTTTTCTGGTAGCTAGAGGTGTTACCATGTCTCGAACCAGCTATGGGGGATCGTGTGATCCCTTTTGCAGGCAGCGTAGCCATTTGTCGAATTCGATGGCGCCGCCCGCTACTAAGGCACGATTTGTCCTACTTACAAGCCCGCTCTTGTAAGGCAACTCCCTCTTAGCACCACATTGCTTTGTTTTGATTATTTACTCTCTTCTTTTTATTTAACTAGTGTATAATTTCGGGGTAAAATAGGGTGTAGGGTCACTAGGGTCTTGCGGGTCTGCTTCCATATAAATAAAAAGCACTATTTCCCTAACTAATGTACACTTTAATCAATTTACTTCACTGATATCACTTTCAAGAACGGGTAAGTAGCGAGATGGACAGTTGTAAGCGAACTAAAACTAACTTAACTTAATTTTGATCTCTTGCACAGCAAGAAGACTGGAATGTGTGTAAGTATGTATGTATGTAAAAATGGGCAAACGGTAGGAGCTATTGGATTAAAACGGTAAGTACAATATTATCTTTACAGGGTGTTTGGTAAGTATAGCAAAGGGTAAGTAATTAAGGCAAAGTGTATTTTAGATAAAGGTAAGTATAAACTAAGGTGAGTATAATGTGTGTATAATAGGGTAAGTATTCATGTAATGTATGTATATAATTCAATGTGTAAATGTACTTCAATTAATGTTCGTGTCTATGCGTGTAATTTATAAATATGAGTTTTTTTTTTAATCGAACTCAATAAGGTTTGAGCTCATGTCTCCAACATGGCGGCCGGCCTGCTCCGCTGGTGGAAGCAGCAATTCCTGCATCTCGGCCAAGGTGGATACCGCAGTCGAGAATAGGTGTCTTAGGTGCCGCTCATTTTTCTTCTTGTCGGCCTTCTTCTTCCTCGCTTGTACGACCACCACTCTCCGCTGAGTGGATTGCTTCTCGGGTTTTGGTGCCTGTCGTCGTTGCCTCGGTTTCGTGACCTTCCCGATATCTTGGTGTTGCTGCCGATGAATTAGGGTGTGGTGTGCCAAGCCGCATCGGTGGCAACTGTCCCGGGAGTTGCATGCCGCCGTGACGTGTGAGGTTGCCAAACAGTTGACGCAGTACTTGTGAGCCCGCACTGACTCGTACCGCTGCTCTGGCGTCATGGCCATGAATGCGGGACAGTACCGCAGAGAGTGCCGTTCGCAGCATAACCGGCAGGTGCTGTAGTCTCCGTAGCGTCTATAACGATAAGAAAAAAGGGAAATATTTGTGGTGTTAGCACGGATGCAGTGGTAGGGTCGGAGCGCTATCCCTAACGATTACATGCTACGGAGAGAGGGTTGACGTGAGAGTCGAAATCCTATTTTGCGGGGGGCAATGCACATAATTTTGAGATGGGTCGTGTATAAACTCCGCCTTGAGTTCGGACATCTACAACTCGAACATTTTCGTCCGAGCCAGGATGAAGTCGAATGACGCGTCCGAGTCGCCAGTCATTCGGAGGTAGAAGGTCATCTTTTACGACGACCAGATCTCCCTCCCTGATGTTTGTCTGCTGGGTTTTCCACTTAGTACGCTTATGAAGTTCTTTGAGGTATTCGTTTTTCCAGCGCATACTAAACTGGTGGTGTAGCACTTGCAGTTTCTGCCATTTGTGGATGATTGGCAGATTTTCAGAGTTGGCTTCTGGCAATGAGAGCAGTGGAGCGCCGCGGAGAAAATGACCAGGGGTAAGAGCGAGTATATCGTTTGGATCATCTGACATTGGAGAAAGTGGTCGCGAGTTGAGAACTGCTTCGATCCGCGCGAGTAGAGTCGTGAATTCTTCGAATGTGAATTTGTGGCTCCCCGCAACCTTGAGAAAATGAGTTTTAAAACTTTTCACAGCTGCCTCCCACAATCCACCCATGTGCGGAGCATAGGGGGGGATGAATTGCCAGGACAGTCCGTGGGTAGAGTATTTCTCAGCTATGTCGGGTGCGGCTTCTTTGAGAAAAGCCGTGAGCTCCTTCTGAATTGTGCGGCTGGCGCCGACGAAGGTCTTGCCATTATCTGACATAACTTTGTGTGGTAGTCCACGACGACTGACAAAACGAGAGAATGCTGCTTTGAACGCAGCTGTCGTCAAATCTGAGCAGAGTTCGAGGTGTACTGCTTTTGTCGAAAAACAGACAAATACGCAGACATAGGCCTTTGCATACGAGGCTTTTCGGAGCATGGATGTTTTTACTAAAAACGGGCCAGCAAAGTCCACACCGGTAGTATGAAAGGGTAGGGAGAAGGTGGACCTCTCAGGGGGTAGTGCGGCCATTATTTGAGATTTCGCCTGTTGCTTATAGATAGTGCAGGCTTTGCAATGGAAGATGCACTTTTTCACCTTTTGCTTGAGTCTAGGGATATAATACTCTTGTTGTATCATCCGGGTCATTAGCTGCTTTTCGGCATGCAAAAATTCAGAATGGATAAAATCAAGGAGTAAGGAGCATAATCGAGAGCTATCGGGAATAATAATAGGGTGGCGCTCGTTATATGTGAGAGTTGCATAGGCGAGCCTCCCGTTGACGCGCATAATACCGGTTTTGTCGAGCATAGGGTTCAGGGACAAGAGGGGGCTTTTCCTACTAATGGGTTTGCCAGATTGAAGGTCCTTAATTTCAGATGGGTAAAATCTGAGCTGAGTCAACAGGATCAAACGCATCTTTGCCTGATGCACTTCCTCTTGGGTAAGGGCTACTGGGTTTGAGGCATTGCGTTTTTTCACTCTATCTATAAACCGCTGCATATACGCCACTACTCGAACTGCTTTTGGGTACGACGAAAACCTATCGAGTAAATCTGGCATTTCAGTGGCATGGAGTACTTGGGTGCGCTTTTGTTCGGGCGGAGTTATGGTTTGGGTTACAGGTTTGGGCCAGGACGTCGAAGGTTTCGACAACCACTCCGGGCCGTTCCACCATAAGGGGCAATCGGCTAGATCCTTTGGTGTACATCCACGGGTGCCAAGATCTGAGGGATTTTCCGCCCCAGGCACATGTCGCCAAGTGGCGTTACCAACATTGTCCAAAATTTGCGAAGTCCGATTTGCTACATAGGTCTTCCATGTGTGAGGGGGTTTTTCCAGCCATGCTAGCACGATTGCAGAGTCTGACCAGAGGTAAAGTTCGTGAGGGGTCAGATTTAAGTGAGAGTGTATGTGTCTAATTAGTTTTGTGAGGAGCACCGCTCCGCAAAGTTCCAGACGGGGGAGACTAACTGTTTGCAGAGGCGCGACTTTGCTCTTTGCCACTAATAGATGAGTGGAAAACGTGCTTTCACTATTCTGTACTCGTAGGTACACACATGCGCAGAATGCTTTTTCTGAGGCATCTGAGAAGCCGTGTATCTGAAAGGGTTTGTCAGGGGAGAAGTTTACCCATCTAGGAATTTTTATTCCATTTATCGCGGAGAGACTTTCGCGAAAAGTGTTCCATCTGTTGAAGGCCCCGGGTTTCACTTGTTCATCCCAGTCCGTTCCTTCTAACCAGAGTTGCTGCAATAGAGTTTTGGCTAATATCATTATTGGCGATAGCCATCCTGCCGGGTCGAACAGTTTCGCAACAGCCGATAAAATTTTGCGCTTTGTATTTGAGTTTTCAGCTGGAATAGGGTCATACGAGTAGGAGAACGAGTCAGTTATAGCGTTCCATTTTATGCCGAGTGTCTTTGTTGAACTGGCGTCGTGAAATTTTAGGAAGTCTTCATCTAGCAGATCAGACTTTGGGACTAATTTCAGAATATCAGGGTGGTTTGCCGTTATTTTCTTAAGGGGAAAACTGGCAGATTTTAAAGCATCGATAGCCTGATGCAGAGAGTTCATAGTGGACTGTAGATTGTGTTCGCCCGAGAGTATATCGTCTACGTAAGTTTCTCGTAGCAATATGTCATGGGCAAGAGGGTGGGTGGGTTTCATATCTTCTGCGAGTTGGTGAAGTGTTCGGATGGCGAGATATGGAGCACAGTTGACGCCAAACGTTACTGTCTTCAATTTATAATCTTCCATTGGCAAATGAGGATCACTCCGGAAGAGAATTCGCTGAAACTGCTGATCTTCCGGGTACACGAGTATTTGGCGATACATTTTTTCAATATCGCCATTGAAAACGTATTTGTAAAATCGCCATTTCAGCAGAACGAGCATTAAATCATTTTGGAGTATGGGACCTGTATGTAATACGTCGTTCAATGAGTTTCCTGAGTGAGTTGTTCGAGATGCGTTAAAAACAACACGAACCTTTGTTGTTTTGCTGTCGGGTTTTAAGACAGCATGGTGTGGGAGATAGAAGGACAAGTATTTTCCCTTTTCAATGACCTCTTGTGATGAGGTTGCCTCCATGTGATTCAGGGAGATGTATTCCTTCAAAACTTCGGAGTATTTATCCCTTAGTTCTGGGTTTTTTTCTAGGGATCTCTCGACGCTAATGTATTGTTGTTGTGCTGCAATTCGTGAGTGTCCTAGGGCTAGAGTGCTAGGAAATTCCTTTTTGAAGGGGAGTTTTACAACATATCGGCCATCTTCCTGTCTGTGCGTGGTTTTGCGATAGAGTTCCTCGCAAAATTTGTCCTCTTCCGAAAGAGTTGGAGTCATAGGTACTTCTTCTTGTTGCCAAAACTTCTGAAGTAATGTACTAAGGGTCTCATCGGGGTTTTCAAATACCTGTGTAGAGAATGTGTTTACAGTCTCTTTAATTGGACCACTGAGTATCCACCCAAATATAGTATTCTGGGCTAGTAGGGAACCACTTACATTTGCATGTAGTCCATGGAGTAGTATTTGTGGGGTGAGATCGCTGCCTATAACCATGTCAATTTTTGATGGGGTGAAACATTGAGGGTCAGCGAGTGGCAATGTCGCAAATTCCTTCAAATTTACTGTTGACACTTTAACGCTAGGCAGGAAGTGAGTCAATTTTGGCAGTAATATTGCCTGAGTATTTATTTGGGTCTTTAGATCAGACGAGCAGAGGGTTATCTCGCAGATCCTATTTGAGTTTTGAACTACCGAACCTCCCATGCCGGATATTTTATAATGGGTTTCTTTGGTCGGTAGTTGTAAGAGTGCTTGTATTCTCGACGCTACAAAGGTTTTTTCGGAGCCTTGGTCTATTAGTGCACGAATTTTGTGATATTCGCCATTAGCTGACACTGTGACTAAAGCGGTGGGTAAGAGAGTAGTTTCGCAACTACTCGCAAAGTGGGTCGATGTAGTGTTTTTCTTGAAGGGGTTTTGAATTGGTTGGGTTCGACTCGCATCTTTTGACGTTGATGGTCTATCTGGGTCTTCCACTGGAGGTGGCGCAACGTTTGTTCTGTTATACGCTCTATTCCTCTGTGCGGGGTTTTGAGTACTGGGTTTTGGTTGAAAATGGAGAAGAGAGTGGTGTCGGTTTTGACAATAAACGCAAGTGAAATTGCTACCACAATCCTTTGCCAAATGTGAGCAAGCTAGACAATTTGTGCAATAATTATTGTCCTTCACAAATTTGCTTCGCTCTTGGGTCGATAGTTCTCTGAATTTAATACAACTCATTAATGAATGATTTGAGTTGCACAATTTACAAGAAAACTGATGCTTCGAGTCCACATGGTATGTTTGGGTCTTATTCCGGAAGTTCGATTGGTTGTGGGTCGTCGAAGATCTGTGACTGAAGCTCGAGTTCGGGTTACGTGTTTTATTGGGTCTGTAAGTGCCGAGTCGTTCTACCACTTCGTACCTCGTCGTGAGAAATTTGTCCATCTCCGACCAAAGTGGCAGTTCTTTTCGAGAGTCGAGGGATTGTTCCCAGAGTGCTAGGGTCTCATCAGGTAGCTTTGATGAACATAGGTATACGAGGATGGGGTCCCAGTTATCAGTTGAGACATCACTCGCATTTAGGGTCGATAAACAGTTATTTATGGTGGTTTGAATCTCTTGTATTCTTTCACCATTCTCAGAAAAAACTGTTGGCATATTGAATAGGGTCTTTAATTGGTTATCTACGAGAATTCTCCGATTCTCGTATCTTGATTTGAGTGCTCCCCAGGCTAGCTCGAAATTTTGATCGTTGAGGGAGTATTTTTTGATGATCAGAGCTGCTTTGCCTCGGGTTTTTGCTCTCAGGTGGAAGAGTTTTTGAGCTTTGGATAACTTAGGGTGATTTATGTAGACCGCAGTGAACATGTCCCGGAACGACGGCCAATCTTCGTACCCGCCGTAAAATATTTCCGTATCGCATGCAGGGACTTTGAGATAGGGTTGGTGCTCAGAGGGGGCATGGACAATTTGAACGGGATTTACTAGGGTTTGATTAGGCTGAAGTGTATTGAGTAACTCCTTTATCCTAAGTTGTGTGCTCATCGCCGTGTCCAGTGAGGTTTCGTACGTTTCCTCGCATGCCGTCCTGGATACATCCTCCGTTGTGCTGAGATGTGCTGCTTCGTACGCTGACTCCATTGCGTCTACTCGTTTGTTGAGTTCGTCCAGGTACATTTGGAGACTGGTCTCGGAGTGGTCCGTTTCTGCTATGTTCCACCATTTTTCGCAGAATTTTTCTAGTTTACTTGTGGTTAGGAGGAATTTCTTTTCCGCAACTCCGTATTCATCTTCCGACTGGGATTTAGATCGGGTTGATGCTGCAGGGGGTCTCAGGGTTTTGGGCTGATCTTTCTTCTCATCCGCCATATTAAAAATCTACTAAAAAATTTATTGCGAAACTAAGTGTTTTTTCCCACTGTAATTTATTCGCAATTTTATATGCTCGGGCCCACTGTGCTATTTTGTGTAGCGGGATATTTTGCACAAGTGGTAATGACCGGCTTTTTTTGTTGAGAGTCACTTGTCTTAGCGCCTCTAAGTACAAGTATGTGTGTATGTATGTATCACAGTGGAAAATAGAAACAGAGGTGGGTGGAGTTATAATTGATTTCCAGTGAGTGTTGAGTGACAAGTAAAACTTAAAATTATGGGTATTAGGGTGTGCGATTTTTAGTATGTGCTTTTTTTTGGTCAAATAAAGCAACAATTCTAAAGGAAATTTATAAATTTTCGCTATAATTATGTGAGTCGAAATTTTTGGGTTGGTGTTGATTTTGGGCGGAGTTTATGGTACAACCGAGATTAGTGCATATACATATGTACGGACACTTTTGAGTATTTTAAATATGTTGCAAAAAATATGCAACAGGGTGTAAGTGTGCACGTATATATATATTTTGCCGCAAATAATATTGGGTGAGAGAGTTCAGGTATATTTATGTATGAGTGTCCGAAAATATACGTATTGATATATGGGTATAAGTACAGCTTTTTCAGAGTCCCGCTATGGGAAGTTATCCGCGAAAAATACCGCTTGGTTTCTGAGCTACATAAAAATGTACATGTGTACGAAGTAATTAATTTTGCTGTGACTGTACCTTTTTAGGGATTGCGGATTTTGGGTAAACAACGGTTTGAAAAATTGTTCCGCGAAGGGGGGTGAGTTGACTTGCTGTACTTGTATATTTATCAATATATGTAGAGTAATCTTGTGTAGAGTGTACTCACTTTGGCATCCCGTGATTTCTTACCACCTGTTTTGTGTTGTTGTGATATTCCGTGCTGATGATTGCTCAGTGTATGTTCCTCTTGTTGTGACGTTGTTGTTGGTGTTGCTTCGTGCTTTGTTGTTGATGTTGCTGTTGTTGCGTTATTGTTGTTGTTGTTGGACCACTTTTGCAGGTATACTGCTCGTGGTATTGATAAAAAATATTATTAACGTTTAATAATACAACTGGGACAGCCTACTGTCCTTTTTCATGCACTTTGGCAAACCAGCGGTAATTTCTGTTGTATGCGTACGTAAAAATTTCCGCAGGTACACTATGGTGTGCCGCTTTTAGTAATATTTATTCTCACTACTTTTTTTGACTTTATTTTTTAATAAAATTTATATTTTTTCTTTTTCAGCACCTTTTTTTCTTTTCAACAACTTTACGGTATTTTGTTTTTAATTTTTTTTTTTTTTTAACTAATTTTTCCACCACTTTGATTTGCAACACTGTATCTTGTATTCCAACAAATTTTGTATATGTTTTAATTTGCACTTCTTGTGTAGTTTTTTAAAGTTTATTTGCACTAGTTTTTGTTTCTTTAGCGCGCGCGTACCGGGTAAGTATGTTTTTTTTGTTATAGATTTAATTTTTTTTATTTTTTTTTTTTAATTGTATATATAAGTACCACTTTGCTTTTAATTTTTTCCGCAGGTAAGTATTTTCGGTATACAACTTATATGTGTATATACCTTTATATGTATATTTTTTATGCTTTCACTTTTTCCACGTAAGTATAAGTACATATGTATATTTACATATGTATGTATTTTTTTTTACTTATTTTTTTTTGTATAATTTTTTAAGCATATTATTTTAAGTTTTGTATGTAACAAACTTTTTTTCCACTTAGGTCACCGGTTCACTGATGGCCGTAAAGGACCATGTATAATTTCGGGGTAAAATAGGGGGTAGGGTCACTAGGGTCTTGCGGGTCTGCTTCCATATAAATAAAAAGCACTATTTCCCTAACTAATGTACACTTTAATCAATTTACTTCACTGATATCACTTTCAAGAACGGGTAAGTAGCGAGATGGACAGTTGTAAGCGAACTAAAACTAACTTAACTTAATTTTGATCTCTTGCACAGCAAGAAGACTGGAATGTGTGTAAGTATGTATGTATGTAAAAATGGGCAAACGGTAGGAGCTATTGGATTAAAACGGTAAGTACAATATTATCTTTACAGGGTGTTTGGTAAGTATAGCAAAGGGTAAGTAATTAAGGCAAAGTGTATTTTAGATAAAGGTAAGTATAAACTAAGGTGAGTATAATGTGTGTATAATAGGGTAAGTATTCATGTAATGTATGTATATAATTCAATGTGTAAATGTACTTCAATTAATGTTCGTGTCTATGCGTGTAATTTATAAATACGAGTTTTTTTTTTAATCGAACTCAATAAGGTTTGAGCTCATGTCTCCAACAACTAGAAAAAATTTATATTATTTTATTTTTTTTTTTTTTTGTTTTTTTTTTTTTTGAAAAATGTTGCCACTTTCGGTCTCAAGCGCTAGGATGTGTATTCCTGCGCTTGATGTTCCTAAGGTGGGTTTTGTGGATTTTTTTTTCCACTTAAGGTGGTTACTGTCACTGTGTTGTCTTTGGCGACAACTTCTTTTTTGAAGAGAGGTTTCTGTTTCCCCTTTATCTGCGATGTTTACCAATTCCTTTGTTCCGGAATCCGGAAGTAAGGTCAAGTGTAGTGAAGTACCTTGCCTTCCCTAGGCTGGCGATAGTGCCGTTAATGTCTGGTATGGGGTACGTGTGTGGAATCGTTACGGTCAAGGGGAATGTGTGGTTCGATGCTTTTGACGTGCTGGGCTATCTTCCGCTTAAGGGGCAGCACCGTATCGGGTTTCAAAATTAGCAAGTTTAATTCCCTATCCAGGACTGCCCTAGCTTCTGTTAGAGTGTCGTCTCCCAGGATTCCGTCGAAAGACGTGAGACCTGGAAGGACGAAGAATGTAGTGGGGGTATCTCTTCCCACAAATTTGAAGAAATTCCCGCAGACTTTTCTATCGATTTTGATTCTTCCCCCCGCTGAAATGACTTGGAATGGTTTTTCCACCGGTGTGGATTCTTGTATGACGCGCTCGCTTATATAGTTTTTGTTAGCCCCTGTATCTACTAAAAATTCGAGTGTGCCTTGATTAGGCGTAGCATACTCTAAATATGGAACGCCGGACACGAGGCCCCTATTGTAAAATTTATCTGATCGCCGTTGTTTTGATCCTGACTGTGTTCGGTTGCTTCTTCCTCTGCTTCCACTACTGGCACTAAGTGAAACATCTTTTGTTTTTTGTCCGGCCATCTGTTGGACTGCCCTGAAAAATTCCCTGAGCCTGAGCCCCTCTTAAAACTACTGAATCTCCGAATTTGGATGGGGTTGTTGGATTGTCTAGTTTGTGAGGAAGGATCAGCATTCGCCCTCACTACCCCTGACGGACTAGAGTTGGTACGCCAACTTTGAGTGGACTGCTGTGAATTCCTTGTTTCTCCAGAGTTTGGGTAGTTCCGGTTTGGTATTGCCCTATCTTGGGACTGACCTGAATAGTTTTGGCTTGAATATTGGCCAGATCCATTATAATTGTAATTGTTACCTGAGTAGTGCCGAGGTGCTAACGGTTGAAAATTATTATTGAAACCCCTGTTATATGGATTTGGTGAACGAGACCGACTATGAATAGCATTCCTGCGGTCGACATTCATGAAGGTTAGACAGGCCGAGTATGCCTCAGGGAGCGATTTCGGTTTTTGAACTAGCAACAGAGTTGGAAGGTCCCCGTTAAGCCCCCTAATGAACACGTCTAGTGCTATTCGTCGATGTGTCTCGGTTAATGCAAGGATAGTTTCACCATGGGCATATTTCTCCGTGCTAATGGTATTGATCATTAGCGATAGTTGTCTGTTCACCTGGGCGTAGAATTCAGATATTTTGAGACGACCTTGAGTCATCTGAGTTAGTTGTTGGTCAAGAGTTTCGATGTCTCTGACATCGGCATAGTGGAGGGAAAGGGTTTCTTTTATTTTCTTCCAATCGCTATCTAGGATATTGTGGGAGACCAAGGCGGCATCGGCCGCGCCTCGAATCTTATACCTGATATGCCGTAGGATGGCTCTATAAATTGGTTTACCTTTGACTATGCTATAATCACTTATTATCTGTTCAGCACTATGTACCCAGGAAGAGTAATGTTCGCGGTTTCCGTCGAAAATCTGAAGCTCCTTAACACAATCTGGGAGCTTGGCTACCTCGTTTAGTTCAGCTTCCGTTCGCGGTCTGGTCAGAGGCTCTTCTAATTCTTGTGGAGGATCATCGTTTCTGGGTCGCTTGTCTACTTCCTCTACGCGGTTCTCCAGCTTTTTTAGGGTCGCATTTAGTTCACCTAATGCTTCCGAGCTATTCTTAGCCTCTATTTGCTGTAGCCGTTTATCGAATTGTTTCAGCTGCTGTAAGGCAGCGTTAATAGCGCCGGTCAATTCTGTAATATTCTTTTTCGCTTCTTCTAAATTCATGTCTTTGCTTATGCAAACTATGGGATAAAAAGAAAAGAGAAGAAAACTAGTTGGTTAGTTACTTACAAAAGCAAGGATTTCATTCGTATCCTTTTATTATCACTCGTGGATTTGCTCTGCACTCTTGGGTTTTATGCCCTTTTTTGTTTCTCTTGTCTTTACACTTTGGGCTCTTTTATAATAACCTTCCTTTTCTTGTTTTTCACTTTTTTTATGCCTCTTTTATAGCAACTTTTGACTTTTGATGTGTTATTTTTCTTTTGCAACACTGGCTCTTGGCCTTTAAACTTCCACTAAGGTAACCTCGCAACCCTCTCGGGCGCCAGTTAACGAGACCCAAGTCTAGTTCTCCAAAAATTAAAGATGCGGCGGTCGAAATCGCCGATAACCAATTAATTAAAACACTAGCAGTTGGTTTATGACATTTAATATAGTGTCTGGCTTGACACGCCAAATTGAACTAAACTAAACTAATCCATATTCTTACCAGCTAACTTCTTAACCTAAGACTATAATGCTAAGGTTGCAGATCCCATTCATGCTTCCGGGTTTGTTAATTAGGTCAGCTGCGCGTGTTGGCCGATATTGCTGCGTTGCACTATTTGCTCATTCATTAATAATTGTGTCGCGCGTGTGCCGTGTCAGCGGAATTATTATTCTTCTTCTTTGTCTTCTTTAAATGGCCATCTAACCGCCTGAGCGATTTTGACCGTCCAACATAGCTCGCCAGTCATTTCTTCTTTGCGCCAACTGGCGCCAATTGGAGACCCCACGAGATCGCAGGTCGGTCTCCACTTGGTCCTTCCATCGGAGTGGTGGTCTTCCTCTTCCTCTGCTTCCACCGGCGGGTGCCGATAAGTATACCTTCTGGGCTGGAGCGTCTTCGTTCATTCGCACGACGTGGCCTAGCCAGCGAAGCCGCTGTGTTTTAATGCGCTGTACTATGTCGACGTCTGCGTAAAGCTCATACAACTCATCATTAAATCTTCTTCGGTACTCGCCGTCGCCAACGCGTAGAGGCCCATAAATCTTTCGCAGAACTTTTCTCTCGAATACTCCCAATGCAGCCTCGTCAGATGTTGTTAGTGTCCACGCCTCTGCACCATATAGCAGGACGGGAGCGATGAGTGACTTGTAGAGTGTGATTTTCGTGCGTCGAGAGAGGACTTTACTTTTCAATTGCCTACTCAGTCCAAAGTAGCATTTATTTGCAAGAGCAATTCTTCGTTGGATTTCTAGGCTGGCATTATTGTTGGAGTTTATGCTGGATCCAAGGTAAACGAAGTCCTTCACTATTTCGAACTTTTTGGTGCCAGCAGTGGCGTGGGTGCCAAGGCGCGAATGCGCTGACTCTTTGCTTGATGACAGCATGTACTTCGTTTTGCCTTCGTTCACCACCAAACCCATTTTTTCCGCTTCTTTTTCTAGTTTGGAGTACGCAGAGGTTACGGCACGGTTGTTAAGGCCGATAATGTCAATGTCGTCAGCATATGCTAACAGTTGCACGCTTTTATAGAATATTGTTCCAGCGCGGTTGAGTTCTGCAGATTGTATTATTTTCTCCAACATCAAATTAAAGAAATCGCACGATAGGGGGTCACCTTGTCTGAAACCTCGTTTAGTTTCAAACGGCTCGGAGAGGTCCTTCCCAATTCTGACTGAGCTGGTGGTGTTGCTCAATGTCATTTTGCAAAGCCGTATAAGTTTTGCGGGGAAACCAAATTCAGACATAGCGGCATATAGGCAGCTCCTTTTCGTGCTATCGAAAGCGGCTTTAAAATCAACAAAGAGGTGGTGTGTGTCGATTCTTTTCTCACGGGTTTTCTCCAGGATTTGACGTATTGTAAAAATCTGGTCGATGGTAGATTTTCCAGGTCTGAAGCCACACTGATAAGGTCCAATCAGTCTGTTCACGTCAGGCTTCAATCGTTCGCACAATACGCTTGACAAGACCTTATATGCGATATTCAAAAGGCTGATTCCGCGGTAGTTGGTGCAGTTTGCAGGATCACCTTTTTTGTGGATTGGGCAAAGAACACTTAGATTCCAATCTTCGGGCATGCATTCATCCGACCATATTCTGCACAGAAGCTGGTGCATACGCCTTACCAGCTCCTCGCCGCCATGCTTGAATAGCTCAGCAGGCAAACCATCAGCGCCAGCTGCTTTATTGTTTTTTAACCGGGATATTGCTATTCGCACCTCATTATAGTCGGGTTCTGGGACGTCAATTTCGTCGTCTTCGATTGTGGGTTCGGGTTCGAGCTCTTCTCTGGTTTCTTGCTCAATTTCTCCATTTAAAAGGGCAGAGAAGTGATCCCTCCATATCTCTAGTATTCTCTGAACATCAGTCACCAGGTCGCCGTTCTCGTTCTTACAGGAATTTGCCCCGGGCTTGAAACCTTCCGTCATTCGTCGAATTTTTTGATAGAATTTTCGGGCATTATTCCCATTGGCTAGCATCTCAAGCTCATTGATTTCACGCTTTTCTGCCTCTCTTTTTTTTGCCCGGAAAAGTCGCCTCGCTTCCCTTTTCAACTCGCGGTAGTGTTCACACACACTCCTTGTTGCACTCGATCTTAGCGTTGCCTTGTAGGCTTCGTTCTTTCTTTTCGTTGCAGCTCGGCACTCTTCATCATCGTACCATTTGTTTCTTCTCGTTCGCCGGAATCCAATTACTTCTTCGGCTGCGGTACGGAGTGCTCCTGTGATGTGCTCCCACTGCTCATGCATTCCACTGGGTTGAATTGTGCTCTCAGAGAGCAGGTGTGAGAGTCGGTCTGCAAAATCATTGGCGGTCTGTTGCGATTGCAGCTTTTCGACGTCCAGCTTTCCTTGCGTTTTCTGTTGCACCTGTTTTGTCGTACAGAGGCGGGTACGAATCTTAGCTGCTACTAGGTAGTGATCGGAGTCGATGTTTGGACCTCTTATTGTGCGAACATCTAAAACGCTAGAAGCATGCCGTCCGTCTATCACAATGTGGTCGATCTGGTTTCGCGTTCTTCGATCGGGAGACAGCCATGTAGCCTGATGGATCTTCTTGTGCATAAACCTGGTGCTGGCAATGACCATGTTTCGGGCACCGGCGAAGTCGATCAGCCTGTATCCATTTGGCGAAGTCTGGTCGTGCAGGCTGAACTTCCCGACTGTGGGTCCAAATACACCCTCTTTGCCCACCCTGGCGTTAAAGTCACCAAGCACGACTTTGATGTCATGACGGGGGCAGCGCTCGTAAGTTTCCTCCAGGCGCTCGTAGAATGCATCCTTTTCCACGTCGTCTTTCTCTTCCGTCGGAGCGTGGGCGCAGATAAACGAGATGTTAAAGAATCGTACTTTTACGCGGATTGTAGCGAGACGCTCATTCACGGGTGTGAACGACAGTACTCGATTACGGAGTCTCTCTCCCACCACAAATCCCACGCCAAATCTGCGCTTGTCGACATGCCCACTCCAGTAAATGTTGCAAGGTGGTTTGTTCATATTACCTTGCCCCGTCCATCGCATCTCCTGTATGGCGGTGATGTCAGCTTTAGCCTTCCTCAGGGCCTCAACCAACCGGGCAGCGGCACCTTCCCCATTGAGGGACCGGACATTCCAGGTGCATGCCCTTAAATCGTAGTCCTTGTTTCGTTTGCGTGTGTCGTCATCTAAAAAGGGGGTTCTCATATCCGAGGCTTTTTTGAATTTCATTGGTACGTTGTTTTATGTGGTGGGTCCCAAACCCAACGCACAACCCGTTCCACGGGAGGTTGTAATTTAAGTGCACGTTTATATAGCGAACCGCTTGATCCAAGACAGACGCCCGCTTACAGCCGCACCACTAGGTGATCAGACGCTGCTTGTAAACCCCTGATAAGCCCTTAAACCGATTATGTCGGAGTGGCCTTGCCAGGTTGTCGCCTTCTCACGTTTAGCTCACCACCAAACGGGTGTTCGGTGGCTACCCAGAGGATACTTGGACGCAAGCGCCCGGAAGTAGTGAGCTGCTTGGACCGCATGCAAAAGAATCGCTCTGGCCATTCCCAAGTGAATGGCGATCAGAAACTTTCCCCACTTACGTGGACTTCTACACGCGGACCCATCCTCCGGAATTATTATACCGAACCATAATTGGGGCAATGCTGACCATTGTTGGATAACGAGAATACAGGGTGTGTGGTAATGTAGTACAGAGTTAAGTTACATATTTCGTAACAAATTTTAAGTGGAGATTTCAATATCAATTTTGCCTCGGATACATCGATCTCATTAATCAGCAGTCGCACTGAATCTACAACGCGATCAGAAACAGCAATTGACGCCGTGTTTCAAAGGAATATTGATAAAATCGAAACTAAGACATGTGTTTCATATTTTAGTTATCATAAGTATCTTTTATCTCTTGTAGAAATTTGATTAACAATAATAAAATGAAAAGTCAAAAAATATTCCTTAGTTTAATTTAAAGAAGGTTACACTTCAGAATTACCGATATCTGCAAAAGAGAATAAAATCACCATTCCTTTATTTCAGAGTTTATAATTCAATATCATCACGCTCATATTGTAGCTAGTGATGCTTTGTATGTATATATGTGTGGGGAATTTTACGAACTAACCACACAAAACTCATATAGCAAAAGACGGCATTTGACATAAAAATGAAAATGTCGATATGGCATATGTGGTAAGCGTGCGAATGAACACGCGAAAGGTCGCGGGTTCGAGGCTGGCTACTTTTTTCCAATTTGTTTTTTTTTTCATTGTTTTTTTTTTTTTAATTATTTAATGCAAAACGTCACTTACATCATAATTGCATTTGATTTTTCTTTGTAATGGAATTTATTACGGTTGTGATATTTTGTGAGTAATAGAATTACCGATATCTGTAAACAAATGAATTTTCATAATTTTGTTGGTTACGTTTAGGGACCGATATGCCGAAAGATAACAACGGGACTTGTGATAGAAGGCGAAATGCTCAATTATAGAAGTAAACTTCCGCTGGGTGTGCACCGCACACACTTTCATTTTTTGTTGTAAGATTTCTCTAATGTGTTAGGTTTAAATATTGCTTTTGTTTTACGTACTGGAAAAATTATTCGGTTAAAAATGAATACTAATATAATATTTCTGTTATTCCGAGACATATCGGTTGTTCAATATATTTTTTAGCATCATTTTGAATTCAGAATCTGTAAATCGGTAACTGGTTTGTTTTTTTTTTTAGAAAAAGGAACATTTAGTTTTTAAATACTAAGAAAAAACAAAAAAAAAAAAAATAAGTTGAAATGAAAGCTGCGGCCTTGCCCCTTAGTTTGACACCCATATTGCAGAACAATTTCGAGTTTAATGGGAACAACATTTTGACCGATAACCCATTATCGCGATTTTATATTCCAAGTCTTCATTTTATACCCTCTAAATGTACATACATATGTACATAAAAAAAAGTTTTACAATTTTTTATTTCAAATTTTCGTTTATGGTGCTTTTTTGAAAGGTATCAAAATTCGTGAATTGCGAATTAATATCACTATCAAGGTTTAATCGGAACAACATTTTGACCGATAACTTATTTATCGATAAAAAATATAGAAATATTCGTTTGATAACCATATTCAATGCAATTTAGCATTAATATACATTGGTAAAGTATAGCCAGTGCTATTTAAGTCACATTTAAGTCAAGTCACAGCACCACTACTAACATGTTACCGTTTCTTTGCAGGTTGTAGAATATTTACCAAAATCTTGATGCAAGCTGAGTTAATTTCCGCAAGTCATGGTACATCTTTTCATTTGACTGTAATCATCCACAGCACTGCTATAGTTATATCAATACTTACCGTTTCATTAGTTTGGTGTTTAGTGATCGTAAGTGCATATGGAATGTCCCTAATAGTGAGCTGGTGAGTAAATATTTTTACTATACCTCGCTTGAGAATCAAATGGTATAATAAAACTACCGTTTGGAGACAATACCAGTCGTAACTCAATCCCTAAGCAATGATTTCAACTGTCTACTTTAACATGGTGTTGTCATTGGCGGTGGGAATTGTCGTCAGCACATTATTTGGCAACCCGTCCTGAACCGTCCTCATTCGCACAGGTCTGAACTCGTTGCATTTTGGACAGTTTGGGAGTATGTAGTTCTGCTTGTGGATCAGAGGTTAACGATATCCGATACATGGTTGAATTCAAACTACCCACTCAGGTTTGGAGATGTGTTTCCCCTGTAGTTAATTCTACTAGTTTTATACTAGTCAAATACTAGTTTGTCAAATCGGCCCACCTAGTTAGAGTTAAAAATTGTCTGCTTCGTCTAAATTGACTGCTTTTAGTATATGTTTTTCAGGCCTTCAGTTCGTAACTTTTAAAATAATAAAACTTCTAAACTTTAAAGCTTTGAACAAAATTACTTTTATTTAATTAATTAAAGTCGCGTCCGTCTTTGACGCGTGCTAACTTATATCTAACGAAAACAAATGACCGGTGTTCAAAGGACATCGTTTGTTTTCTATTTCATTCATTTCGCATCATTCACAATGACATGTCAGGCAGTACTAAAAAGTGTTGCCAGATGTGAAATGTTTATTTTATCCCTACATTACCCTTCCTTGGAAAAAAAGGAATTTGGCAATGGGATCAGCCGGTGATCCGGTTATTCAGACAATTACTTGAAAATTTTAACAATGGAAAAATAAAGATTTCTTATTATTATTAATAAAAATCTAATTTTTCTTATTGTATAGTTTATGAACTATAAAGTATATGTAGATAGAAAATTAGAAATTTGATTTTATTTTATATCTAAGATAATTTTCAGTTGTTTTGAGATCTTAAAATTGTTTCAGTTGTGCTTAAACAGTTTTTTTGTTTGTGGTAATTATTAAGTTCCACATGTTAATTTTTTACAAAATTTTCTTGGTTCGTTTTGAACTTTGCAAATTATGACTGCTTACATTTTTTTAAAGTCTTTAACTAGTTTTTCTGAATGGTTTTGTATATATTTACAGTTTTTTTTGTGCCTTCTCGGCTATTCAGAAAATACGCTTATATTTTATAACTATACAATACCTAATAGTTTTACTATTATTGTATTTTAGTTATATACGTGTTTAGTGTGAAATTTTTGCCTTCTTGGCTATATAATATAACGCTTATCTTAATAAGTATAAGTTTGGAAAGTTTTGATTTTTTCTTCTAAGTTACTTTAATCAGTCTATTTCTGTGAACTTTTTTTTTCCATCATCAAGAATAGTTGCATTAAACCCATATATTTTTGCAATTCAATTGGCATTGTAGCTTTTTTGGCAAATATGAGTTCGAAATGAGTAAGTTTATTATCGAATACAGTATTTGTAGTTGTGTTATGGTAAAATGTGAAATATTTTAAATATGTATCCCAATAGGAAAAAATTTCATCTAAATACGCTCTTAAATATTCATTAAAAACTCTATGATTTCATTCAACCGTACCAACCGTTTCATGGATATACGCCTTCGAGAAATCATATTTAATATTTAAAAGTTTAGTCAATTCGAAAAATACTTCATTTTTAAATTCAGTTCCCAAATTCCATAATTTAAAACGAAACTTTCAAAAATTACTGATGTAACTGTTTTAGCTGATTTATCTGGTATTACAATTGTTACAAGGTATTTAGTTAAATCGCAAATCATAGTAACTGCGAACTTGTTACCGCATTTCGATTGTGCTAAAGGCCCTATTGTATCTATTATTATAATGTCAAACGGTTTGCAAGATGTAGGTGTAATAACTAGGATCTGTTTTGTTTTAGGCTTTACTTTGTTCAGAAGACATTTATTACAATTTTTAACGAATTAAGCTATATCTCTACTCATGTTTTTCTAATAGTATTTAGTTCTTAACTTCGCATATAATTTTTTCGTGCCGCAATGTCCACCTAATGTCTTCATGGTAAATAGTCATTAATTTCTGGTTTCTGTCGTTTTCCGTTACTGTTTCTACCGAATCCGTTAATATAATTTGTAAATTTCTTAAAATTGTGTTTCCTCTATATTTTAAATTTGTAATTGTGAAATGATTGAAAAAAATATCGGTTTTTAACAATTCAACTTTCATTTTCGCAAACGTCAAGCTGTGTAGTTGTGTTTTTATTTTTGTTCTGTGCTTTTATCTAAAAATGTAATCATATTTGTCATATATTTGGAAATGTTGAAGTTAAGATTAAAGTTAATGTGTTGAATACTTAATGTGCTTCACTACTTGTTGTGAAAAGTGTAAATGTTTGATAAATTTTTGAAAATTAAATAATTATTAATTCTTTCTTTTGAATTTGTGTGTGCCGAGTTGTGTTTTTGCATATTGTATTTGTTGCTTTTGAAAGGCTTACATTTTACATTGTAATTGTTGTTGTGTGCTGACTTGCTTTTCTTTTTCTCACTCCTTTTTCGTTACAGCTGTTTGCGTGGTTTGTTAAACGTCAAGTACAGTGTGTTTAAAACTGTTCGCTCATTACATTGCCTTCCAAACTGCCAGGGTTGTTTTTATAGCTTTTTATTTTTATTTTTAACTACTAAATCTTTGAATTTTATAATTTTTTTAATTTTTCATAATTATTAATAATATAATGTCGTGCACGTTTGAAAATTGCCAGATAAAAAGCGAGTCGGAGCGCTTTGTAGCATGCTGGCTGTGTGATGCACTTGTCCACGCAAAGTGCACCGGCTTAACTGGTAGAACAGCCGATCTTATTAATGATGGAAAAGGTCTGCGCTGGTCTTGTTCAAGATGTAGATCGACGGAAGTTGATCTTTGTAAGGTCTTTTGTCATATTAGAAACGGGTTTTCCGAGATCAGCAAAGACTTTTCTTTGCTGACCGAAAAATTCAAAAAATATGAAAGCATTTTTAAATCGTTCGGAAATCTTGACAAATCGCTTCAATTAGAAAATTCTATCAATCGTGATTATTAGCGCTGAACTTGCCGCAAGCCATCGAATTGATAGCCTTGGCGTCTCCAATTCCAAGCACTTCTGTTCGGGCAACTTCCAAGAACCCTCCAAAAACCTCCACTAAAAAAAATCCGGATCCTCCTGCAATTGCAATTGAGTCTGAACCAATTGCTAGGAAGCTGGTTGTGGTGCCTCGCAAAAAATCTATTTTTGTGTCTAGGTTCCATCCTGACACTACAGAAGAAGATTTAATGTACCATATTTCGTCTAAGGTAAAAGATCGTAACTTGACTATTAAAAAGTTTAATTTCACGTATCAGAGAAATATGTCTTCATTTAGAATTGATGTCGCTGGAAAAGATTTCAACGCTCTTTTGGATAGTTCTTTTTGGCCCCCGGTGCTCTTGTGCGGGAGTTTGAATACAGACCAAATATAAATGTTCAAAATGTAGCAACAATCTCTCGTGATAACGTTGAGCCAAAAAAACTGAGCACTAAGACCATGACTATCTTTTATCAAAATGTCAGAGGTTTGAATACCAAATTAACCCATCTTATAAAAATAAATTTTCTGTAAGTAGTTGCGATCCGCTGGTTTTACCCGAAGACGTCTACCACCCTTTTATGGAAATATTTCACGAAACCTTAAGTAATGGCCAATGAACACAATGCTTCTCAAGTAGTAACTTTGATTTTAACTTCTCAAAAGCCAACTATAAGAAATTAAATAAAGAATTGTCTAAATTAACTTGGCCTGAGCTGTGTGGCGATATCGACTCAAACGTTTTACATTTTAATCAAACTATTTACAACTTATTTGAGAAGATTGTTCCTAAACATAAAATAACATATGATCATCCAATGGAAGCTTGGTTTACTAAAGAGCTTATGATGCTGAAAAATAGAAAAACGCGTTCTTTCAAATTATTTAAGAAATCGGGGTTAAACAAACACTACTTGTTGTATTCTGGTCTACGTAAGAGGTACATCGACTTAAATAAAAAGTGCTATAAAGCCTATATCTCTAAAACAAAAAGGGACATTATTCGCAATCCGAAGTCATTTTATGATTTCGTTAATTCTAAACGAAAAGTAGTGGGATTTCCCTCAGCCATGAAATATAAAGAAATTTTATCTAGCGATAATCAAGATATCGCAAATTTCTTTGCGCAATTTTTCACCTCTAACTATTCTGCCGTCACCAATTCTGACTTTCTAAATTATCCCTATGAGCTACATGGGTACAATTTAATTAATTGTCCAACTATATGCGCCAATGATGTTCTTGTTTGTCTGAAAAACTTGAAAGAATGTTTTAAATGTGGTCCTGATAGGATTCCTACATGCTTCTTTAAGAAGTGCGCTAACAATATTTACAAACCCCTTACCAATTTGTTCAATCTGTCACTAAAGTGTGGTGTTTTTCCAACAGCATGGAAAGAAACGTTTCTCTACCGCTTCATAAAAGCGGAAGCAAGGCTTCTGTAGAGAACTAGCAGGATGCCCGGCGTTGCTCGGGATGTAAGTAGTTCATAAAATTCTGCTACCCTCACTTGAGAAGACAATTTACAGGCAGAGAAAGTTCAGAACAATATTTATTTTCCCACATTATATCCCGTTTATGTCTACGGCAACCAACTAAACCGGCTCCTTTCCATTTAACTCTTTAGCTGTGCCTAAATATTTCCCAAGTCATCCCCAGTCAGTTTTTAGACGAAATTTCCAATATACAGACACAACTCTTCTAGAGTTTTATTAAAGATATGCTGATACCCATATAGGGCGGCAGTGTACCTATGCAATTGAAATAAAAATTTGGGTGATTCGTTTGGCATTGGCAGCAATGAGCCTAGTTAATGATAAATTTGGCCTTTAATTTTGAATGTTGAGTTGAATTGCTGACCATTTATAGCACTGTTCCTAACTATTTCTGTTTCTCCGAATGATGTCATTTGAAAACATGAATTAAATGTACGAATTGACTTTAGGAACATAAAAAATAGATAACAACCATCTCGCAGACCTAACGAATATACATACAAATTTTATTTATTTTCATATTTTAACTTGGCCATAGCTATAACCACATACCAAATTTCAACCAAATCGGGGCACATGTGAAATAGTTTTGAATAGGTCAGGTCCCGGGTCCACTTTCCGGAAGAAAAATTATCCCATATTTCAACTTGGGCATAGCGCTGCCCACATACCAAATGTCAACCAAATCGGGTGACATATGAAATAGTTTTGAATAGGTCGGTCCCGGGTCCACTTCCCGGACGAAAAATTATCCTATATTTCAACTTGGGGATAGCGCACCCCACATACCAAATTTCAACCAAATCGGGGCACATTTGAAATAGTTTTGAATAGGTCGGTCCCGAGTCCACTTCCCGGAAGAAAAATTATCCCATATTTTAACGTGGGTATACTGCTACCCACATACCAAATTTCAAGCTAATCGGGCCACATATGAAATAGTTTTGAATAGGTCGGTCCCGGTAGCACTTAGGAACTTAAAAAATAGATAACAACCATCGCGCAGACCTAGCGAATATACATACAAAATTTCATTAAAATCGGTCAAACCGTTTCGGAGGAGTATGGCGTCGTACACCGTGACAGGAGAATTTTATATATATAGAGATATCGTGGCATAGCAAAGCTGTCTGCCATCCCAAAAGTGTTTGAAGCTATTGTTACCAATCAGCTCTACCTTGATTTCTGACTGTCAACACGGGCTCTGTAAGGGAAAGTCCACCGTTACAAACTTACTTGAATTTAGATCAGCTGGGTTTCCAGCCGGGTCTCAATCGCTGGATCTCTTCTTACCTTAGTGACAGAACACAAAAAGTAGTGTTTAAAAACTGTGAATCCGATGTTATTTATGTCTCCTCTGGAGTTCCTCAAGGAAGCCATCTGGGCCCGATTCTGTTCTTGTTGTTTATAAATGACATTTCTACAGTAATAGAATTTTCGAAAATGTTAATGTATGCCGACGATGTAAAGCTTTTCATGTCATTCGCATCATCCGAAGATAGCAATAAGCTTCAATCAGATCTAAATACACTAGTTACTTGGTGCGATTTAAATTATATGCCGCTTAATATAAAGAAATGTAAATACATGCGTTTTTCGAGAGGTATTTCATAGCCAGCTTCCTATACAATTAACAATTATAGTCTGGAGCAAATTTATGATTTTGTTGACCTTGGGGTTACTATGGATTACAAACTCAGTCTCAACTGCCACATTAACGTAACAGCCAATAAAGCTAGAGGCGTTCTAGCATTTGTTTAACGATGGTCTAAAGAATTTAGCGACCCTTATGTAACTAAAACTCTCTTTACTACATTAGTCAGACCGATACTTGAATACGGTTCTATAGATTGGAACCCGCGGTCCCAGGTCCACGTGGATCGCTTAGAATCAGTTAAAAAACAATTTTTACTATTTGCCTTAAGAGATCTTCACTGGGATCCCTTGTATAATTTGCCATCGTATACGAGTCGCTTAAAACTAATTAATCTTCACAGCCTTTCTAGTCGGAGGGAAATGCTTGGAATTGTCTTAATGATTAAATTACTAAATGGTTCAATAGTAAGCCCGTTTCTTTTGAGCGAAGTGAACTTCAATGTACCTTCTCGTCCATCAATACATTTTAAACCCCTCATCTTGAAACTGTGCCGAACTAATTTTGAATTAAATGAGCCTTTTCGTTGTTTGTATCAAGATTATAATTCTCATTCTGGTACGTTTGATATTTCAGAATCACTATGCAGCATAAGTCAATTCTTTCTATCCTAAATACATAGCAACAATTTTTTTTCATATCCTTTGTTTCTTATCTTTATTCTTAACAATTAACTTTTCGCTGTCAACTAATAATTTATTGATTGTGTAATCTTTTTTACTTAGCTGATGAGGTTTTCTCTGTAGCTGAGCAGTTTTAGATCTCGGCGATTAACAAACCAAAGCCTTTCAAAGACTCGGCACGAAAGAACAATCCGCGCGTCATGCGGATGCGCTCCTCGCGCCGTACAGGCGGGATATGGTGGGTAATCCGTTGGGAATTATTACACTGTGACACAAAATGAGGGTTCATCTCTCCGTAATTGATGAAACTAATTGGAAGTGAAACTTGATCACTCCCATATCAAAACCTCATACTGGGTTTTTGGCCTATAGGTCTGGTTTTTTTTTTATTCGTATTTGAAGTTGGCAACCCTGTGTATGGGAAAAATTTACTAAAACTTGGTCAAATAAAGCAATTTTAGGTGGGTTTTTTTGTATACAACTATTTTTGGGTCGAGGAACTCATTTTTGACATTAGTTTTTACCTAAATCGCACGGTAGGTGGCGCTGTCATACAATTTTTCAAATTCTTGATAGTTTTTCATCCAAAAATAGTATTAATATAGTTTTTAAAAAGGAAACGTACGAATCTGTGAAGTATCTACTAGAAGCAGTAAACTATGAAAGCCATAAATGGCGTATATGTTGCGATTTGAAAATGGTAGCTCTTCTTTGTGGACTACAAGGTGGATATACGAAGAATACGTGTTTTATATTTATGTTTGTGGAATACATGTTATAAAGGGAACCAATACCAAAAACATGATTGGGAGATCAGACAAGATTTAGTTGTTGGATCAGATAATGTAATACACATGCCCCTTGTTCCAATTTAAAAAGTCTTGCTACCTCCACTACATATCAAATTAGGTATTTTTAAAAATTTTGTTAAAGCACTTCCTGCAGATGGACCAGCTTTTATTACATTAAGGTCAATATTTCCACGACTTAGTGCAAGCAAAGTAAAAGAAGGTATTACATATTTACATATACAAAATATTTTTTAAGATTTATGTAATTACTATAGCATTTTGCAGGTATGTATGTATGTATGTTTAATGGTCCAGACATTAGAAGATTGATAAAAAGTAATGAGTTTGATAACTCTTTAAATGAAAATGAGCTAAATGCCTGGAATGCTATAGATACAAGACGTAATAGCTAATGTTCTCGGTAAACGTCGTGACAAGAATATCAGAGAAAAAGTAGATCATCTCATGAATATGTTTGAGAAGCTCGGTGTACATATGTATGAGTTTAAAGGCACATTTTCTCCATCATCATATGGATTGGTTTGAGCACCAACTCTCAACGGAATCGCATGAACAAGGCGAACGTTTTCACCAAGTTGCATTGACAATGGATACACGGTATAGGGGGAAGAAACTGCAACCAATGTTAGCAGATCTGTGCTGGTGGATATCGAGAAATGAAGAAGGCAATGCCTATGAGGAAGAGGAGAAAGTAAACTTACCGCCTTTAAAAATGTTCAAGTTTTAGTTTTTTATTACCATTATTCTTGTATGCTTTTTCATGGCATACGTTTTTCAAATTGTTAGAAAATAATTCAAATTTTAACAAAAAGATTACTTTGCTTTTTTTCCTATAAAAATACGTTTACTTAATTTTTTATTACAACACTTGTCACACCTGTAAATATATATGAATAAAGGGAAATTATTGTAAAGTGAATTATCTGCGAATGAAAAAAGTTTGGATTTAATTTAGCATCTTCCTCACATTAATATAAATATTTTGCTTATCAGTATACTAGCTTAGTATTTGTAAGGTATGACTTACAAATTGACGTGACCCTTTTAGTACCAACTACATTAGTCGTAAAAGTTAACTGTTTGAATAGACAAAACTTTATTTGCGTTTTCCCAAAAAATTAGAATTTTGAGTTAACCCTGTTTACAATGGAACGAGCGATATATGATCATTTCGACAATAAAACCGATAAAATGCAAGTATTTTTACTTAAAAAAACCAAAAACCTTACTTTTCCATGAAAAATTTGAAAAATTGTATGACAGCGCCACCTACAGTACAATTTAGGTAAAAACTAATGTTAAAAATGAGTTCCTCGACCTTAAAATAGTTATATACAAAAAAACCACCTAAAATTGCTTTATTTGATCAAGTTTTAGTAAATTTTTCCCATACACAGGGTTGCCAACTTCAAATACGAATAAAAAAAAAACCAGACCTATAGGCCAAAAACCCAGTACGAGGTTTTGATATGGGAGTGATAAAGTTTCATTTCCAATTGGTTTCATCAATTACGTAGAATCTTGTTGCACAGTGTTATTAATGCTGTGAATGTCGGCTGCTTTTTCAAGCCTCGAAAGTAACTGAGGAGGTCCATAACAAAACGCAATAATTCCACCAAAACAATTTTTTGGAAAAACGAAAAAAACTAATTTAAAAATAAAATTAATTTAATTGGATACATACGGAAATGTTTCATTTTGGTCTGAACTAATATTTTTGGCGTTGAATAACAGTAAAATTATTGACCTTTGGTATGTTTTATAGCAATGGTTACATAGGTTTTAATGCGTAGAATTGGATTTAGTTAAAAAACCAAAATATTTGAAAAGTGGAATTGTTGCGTTTTGTTATGGACCTCCTCAACTGATCTAAGTCAGTTACGAGTATTTCCTTGGCATTCGCAATATTAATATTTGTGTTTTAAATGCGCGCAAATTTGGAAATTAGAAATCTTATTATTTTTATCGTAAGTTATTTATTTGATTATTATTATTATTAATTTATTGAGAAGATTAAATAAATTAACCTAAACAATGTAATAGAGCTTTAGCAACATCTTCCATCAAGCTTTACATATACATAGTTTAAAATAAGTTAAATAACTTCTTAAATAAAGAAAAGGAAAAAATAAAATCAATACAGTGTTAATTATACTTCAAAATATAAGTTGAGCTTACAAAGGAATTTAACAAATTTTTTTACGTTTTCATAATTTACATTGACTAGGATCTCCCTATAGTTGGTTGTACTTATTTGCTGCCGCAGGTTGATTAAATTCGGACATGTTTCAACGATGTGAGTTATGGTGAGGATGCTGGTAGGGTTGTTGCAGAATGGACAGGTAGGCGGCTGAGTGTTTTCCATGAGGTGTTTGTGTGTTATTCTTGAATGGCCAAGGCGGAACCGTGTGTATGCAATATTATGTCTTCTTGGTAGCCCAATAGGAATAACAGGCGCTTGTCTTGTAGGGTTTATACTTGTATAGTAATGTGAGTAGTTGGCATAGTGTTGATTGGTTGATAGCACATAGGACTTGAAAACGAGGCCTTTTATATCCTTTTTGCTTAGGATATCTACCAGTTTCAGTGGAGATTTTGTAGCTAGTTTTGCTTCGGAATCTGCAAGGGAGTTACCTTGTATTCCTACATGACTGGGTATCCATAAAAGTTTGATTTTGTAACGGTTTGTGATTACTAGATCTCTTATTTCGGAAATGATTTTGTCGCAATAGTTTATGTTCTTGATAGCTTTTAATGTAGATAGAGAGTCAGAGCAGATAATATATTCCTGACGGCTGCGTATTGCGTTTTTGATTGCGTATAGCATTGCTGTTGCTTCTGCGGTGAAAATGGAGGCGGATGGGGGAAGTGTGGCTGATGTTATTGTATTATTTTCGGTTGTGATGCTAAATGCAACGCTGTGCTGGTACTTGGAACCATCTGTGTAAAGAATGTTCCAGTTGGAATGGTTTTCAAGAATGTGCAGAAATTCCTGCAGGTATATGTCCGGCGCTGTGTCTTCCTTTTTGTATTTGGTGAGATCTAGTAAGATTGAATTTTCTTTTAAGTGCCATGGGGGATTACGGGGTCTGAAGGGTTTTGTATTTTTAATTGAAACATCCATTTCCTTAGCGATATCAATAACTTTTTGCAGTGCTGGAGTGTGTTTGGTTCTACGTTTTCTCTGTAATCTGTTTTTTAGGATAGGTGTTAGTGGGGAGTCCATCTTGTGCGCCAGCTTGGTAATTAAGCAGCCGGTTATATATGTTATTCTGTCTTTTATTTGTGGTAATCCGGCTTCGGTGAGAATGTTGGTAATTGGTGTTGTGCGAAAAGCACCAATCGCTAAGCGAGCTGCGGAATGATATATCGAGGATATTTTTGAAAGGTTTCTTTGCGGTGTTGAACCGAAGATAGGGAGGCCGTAGTCAATTTTGCTCAGAATTATTGCTCTAGTTATTTTTATAAGTGTATTTGTATTACATTCTAATTTAATATTGCTAAGGCATTTAATAACATTAAGTCTATTTTGCAGAGATTCACACAAGTAGTTGGTGTGGTCATTCCAATTATATTTATTATTAAATATTAAGCCTAGTATCTTGAGGGTATTTACATTTTGTACTTGTTGATTGTTTATTCTTATATCTAAGGTGTTACAGTTTCGTTTGTTATATATATGTAAATGTTTTGACTTCACAATAGAAACTCTTGAGCCACTCATTTTACACCAGTCTATAATCTTATAGCGTAATTCATTAATTTCATTCATAAATTTGCTTACGTTTGAGACCTTTGAAAAAATGTAAAGGTCGTCTGCATAAAGAATATGGTTGAAATATTTCTGTTCCTGTATGATGCGACTAAGCCTATCGTATGCAATCAGGAATAAGGTTACCGAGAGGGGAGAGCCTTGGGGAATACCATTTTCAAGGGGCCATTGGCCGGTTATGAAGTTATTGGCTCTAACTCGTATTTTCCGGTTTAATAGATAGTTGCGAATATAGTTTATCATTTTTTGCCCAATTGCCCAAGATTTCAACTGTTCAATGATCGAGTGTAGACCGACACGGTCGAATGCCTTTTCCATGTCAATTGATAGAATGGAGAGGTGGTTTTTTGCAGAAAGTGCATTGGAGATTTGTTCGTCTAGGACAAGAAGTGAGTCTATGGTGCCGCAGCCTGGTTTAAAGGCTGTTTGCTGGCTGGAAATAAGAATTTTACTTTGAATATACCACATCAGGCGGCGAGCTATCATTTCTCCATAACTTTTGACATGCAGGAAATTAATGATATGGGGCGATATCCTTCGGGCTTGTCTTTCGGTTTTCCGGGTTTGGGAATTGGGATTACCAGTGAAGTTTTCCACTGTTGTGGTATGGTACCGGATGTATATATTAAGTTGTATAGCTGGAGTAGTTTCTGTTTGGCTATAGCAATAAGATTTTTTAGGAGAGGATAGGATATATTATCTAATCCAGGCGTATGACCTTTCAGTGTAGAAAGGCAAGAGTTGAGCTCATTGAGACTAAGAGGTACTTCAAGTTGGCTTGCTTTATCGTCTAAGGTATATGTGGGATTAAATGGACTTAGATTGGGGTGTTTTTTAGAAATAAATTCTGCAGAAAAGTTTGTATCATTGGAGTATTTTGACCACGTTTTGGCCAGTGTATTACTAATTTCCTCTGGTGTAGATGCAACTGGACCGTCATCCGTTTGAAGGATGTGGATGTGTGACGACGGGTGGTGGCCATATAATGCGTTCACCTTTTGCCAAAGAGTTTTTGTCGGTGTGTTGCAGTTGATGTCTTCAGTGAAGCTTACAAAGGAAGCTCTTTTTGCCTTTTTAACTTCATGTTTAAATTTTGCATTTGCTCTTTTATATGCTATTATGTTATTGTTTGTTGGAGATCGTTTTGCAACTTTCCAAAGTTTTACTTTTTCGTCTCTAAGAGTCGAAACGCTGTCATTCCACCAGTAAATGGCATGATTGTGCTTCCTTGGTTTGGCAACTGGTATTGTAAGGTTAGCGCTAAGGCGGATTTTCCTTAGCATAACTGCCGCTGTATGGTTGATATTGACGTTTGGGTTAAGGGTGAGATCCTCCATATTGGCCACTATTAAATTTTGGTAAGACGACCAGTCGGCCAGGTCTAATTTATATCTATAGGTAGGGTTGGGGTTTGTGTAGTTGTATTGACTAAAAAGGCACAAAGAAATGGGAAAATGATCACTTCCATGTGGATCGTCTGCAGTTTCCCATGTAGCGGCGATATTCAGTGGTGGACTGCAAATTCTTAGATCGATATGTGTGAGTGTTGAGTGGGTAGAGAAGTGGGTTGGGGATTTGTCATTAAAAATCAAGAGATTGTTGTTCTGGATGAAATTAGATATTAATCTACCTCTTTTGTTAAAGTTTGGCATTGGTTAAAGGCATTGAAATCTCCTAATAAACATAATGGGTCATTGAAATTAGTTAGGAGCTGGTGTAGGTCGTGCTCAGAAATATGCTCTGATGGAGAGATGTAGATGCTAGTTATTACGAATGGAATTGAAGATTTTATTTTAACCGCGACGGCTAAAATTCTAGTGTGTATAACGATTTCGCAATGTTCCAGTGAACTATGCACTAGAAGTGATACTCCTCTTTTGATTGGAGAGCTTTGGTTGATGTCATTTTTGTTATACATAAGAAAGTTTTTTGGTATTATGTGTGTTTTGGAATTAGGATCTAGGTGAGTTTCTTGTTGTGCTATTATTTTATATTTTTTTTCTTTTATTAGTAATAAGAGTTCATTGTAATTATTTTGGTAACCATTAAGATTCCACTGAAGAATCTTAAGGACCATAATTAAAAGGAATAAAGGAAGATAGAAACATTTGAAGCACCACAGTCGAAAAAATTAATTTTCGACTGTAAGAGTTTCATCTGTTTCCATTGAGTGTAAGTTGTTGGAGTTTGTGATGTCAGTTGTCGAGGTGGTGGGTGGGGTAACTTGTGTGTAATTTGTATTGTATTGGAAAACTGGTTTATTTAATAAATCGTTTAATAGATTTGAGTGGATATTTGAGGTGAATTGGAGATTGTTTGGTAAATTGTATTGTAGTGAGTAATTTGTTATTGCTTTGTCTTCGTGATCTTTTGTAGAGTTTAATTGTTGGGAACATTGTGTAGCGAGAGAATTTGTATTTGTTGTAGAGTGAGATTCGATATTGAATTCGGAGAGAGATTGGTTTGGGAGACAGTTTGGGGTACTGGTTTCGTTTGCAGAAGTTTGTGTTTTCTGTGCATTGGATTTGTTTTTCTTTTTCAATATTGCTTCTTCTAATTTTTCGTGTAAGGCATTGTATTGAATATTTTTGTTGTCTATTTCCTCGGTCGCTTCGCGGAAAGAGCATTTGTTGAGTGTTTTAAATGTGATTATGTCTTTTCTTTTAAGGAATGAAGGGCAATTTTTGTTGTCGGACCTATGCTGTTGTTTACAATTAATGCGTTCAACTTTTGTGCAGGGTAACGGTTCATGCATTCCAGAGGAACAAACATTGCATTTGGCGTCAGATTTGCAATGTTTTGCTGTGTGACCGATGATGAAGCAATTTTTGCATTGCATAGGAGATGGAATGTATGGCTCTACTTTGACTTTTAGCCATCCCACGTTTACTTCTTTGGGTAGTTCATAGCTGTCAAAGGAGATAATATGTAGAGGTGTACTGACAACTTTTTCTTCCTTAATTTTGGTAATTTTCCTGCAGTCAATGGCACCTTGCGCCCGAAGGCCGTCAACGATTTCTTTTTCGCTAAGACTTGTAAGGAACCCGGAGTATATTACACCTTTCACGGTATTCAAGGTAGGGTGCGGAGTGACTGATATATCGCAAAGGTTTGACAACTTAGTGGCTTTTAGAAATTTATCGGTTTGTTGGGTGTTTTTAGTGAGGACCAAGAGGTCACCTTCACGAGTAAAGGACAGGGAAAGGGGCTGTTCGGTGGTTATAGATTCCAATGCTATATGTATAAGAAATATATTGAAGGATTTTATTGGTTTGTTGCTTTTGTCTTTAATGATCAAAAGTTTTGGGCATGACACTGCTTTTGAGTTAGAATGTTGGATAGATTTTTTTAGAGTGGGATAATCACGTGTGTTATTGAGGTTGATACTCTTACGCTTATTAGGAGGTTCCTCTCTAAGAATAGCGTAATAGTTTTGATCACCACCTCCCGGGTCGGAGGCCATAGTTAAAGTTTTTAGTCACAAAACAAGTCACAGATTTTATTTTCTTTAAGAAAAATCTTATTAATCACAACAGTAGAAAAACGGTTTAGAAATTCTTGAGTATTAGGAAATTTCAACTCAGCGAAATCACTCACAATACCGAGAGTCACAGAAGAGAATAGCAAGTACGTCTGAACTAGTTGGCAGTCAATTACTCACTGTTATTTATTTGAGTTTTGGAATCTTTTTTGAAAAATCGTATGAAAATTTGTCGTAAAACTGTACTGATTGTATTTCGTTATTTTCGTCTGTTCGTGTTTTGTCGGCGTTGTCGTTGAGTTTTGACTTCGACCTCGTTGTGTTTTGACTTCGACCTTGTTATAACTGCTATAACTGCAACAAAGTACCGAACGGGATCTTTGTCATTTGGCTTAGTATATTTTTTAATTGCAATTATTTTAGATTTACATTTATGGCCTAGGAAAGTTACTTGCTAGCTCTGACTCTAAGCACACGATATGACTTTTGGCCTGTGGGATCTTTTTTCGGTACTAAAATTAGTGGGCTAGTGTAATTTGAAAAACTTGGCTTAATTAAATCATTTTTTAGTAAATTATCGACCTGTCTATTAATTTCTTCTTGAATAAGTCAAACGATAATTTTTAATGTAAGCGGGTGTTTTGTCTGTTAGTCTAAGTTTTTGTTCGTAAAAGTTATTAAGAGTCATACGGTCCGTTTTAACGCAAATCGAAAAATTGTCATTTGGCATAGTTAGTAATTTTTTGTAAAATACTTTTTAATTCCTCTAAGTGTTTTGGATCATCTGAAGTATCCTTGATTTTGTAGACGTTGTAGTTGTTTAGTTCCTTCGGTAATTATGTTGCAATTGTTGACATATTTAACCTCATTTGTAATATTCAAAACTTTTAAAATTGGGCTATTTGTATCAACAATGCACTTTGCCGTAAAAACGCCACCACAAATTTCTTGCGAATCTACAAAAACTGGATTTTTCCAAGTTAAATAAACGATAAACTTCACATCTATGAGGAACTAAAGAATCGGTAGTCGTACCGTGCAAAATTTTAATACTATGGTTTTCTGAGCCAATGCTAATTGTGATGCTATTGTTTGCATAGTCGATTATGCACTTATATGTTTTTAGAAATTTTTTGCCGAGTATTCCGTCAGAGAGTATGTTAAAGTCATCGTTTACTACGTGTAATTTACGCGGAATGAAAAAATTGGATGCTATTTTTTTGTATCTATTGTGCCTAATGTTGAGACCGTTCTGTTGTTACACCTGTTATGTTAATTATATCTTTACCTTTAGTATGAACTTTATCATTTAGACTTGAAAATTGAATTAAGGAAATATCAGCCTGAAAGTGAATCTATTGTAAGAGTCACTACATTTTAATTCACTGAAATCGGAATAGTTAAGATGCAGGCAATAAGCAGCATTTTCAGGAAGATTTCTTTTAAAATTCGAACTCCTGCTCCCCAGTGTTCGCTCCTGAGGGGCTTCCGCGTTTAAAGTACGCACATTAGCTTTCGAATTTCCACGTCTGTTACTATTATTGTTGGTTTTCCTATTACTTGACCGATTGCCTGAATTATTGTTATTGGAATTGCTATTGTTATAATTGTTGTTTCTTCTACCATTGTTGCTGTATCTAAAATTGTTCCCGTTATTATTATTGTATCTACTGCTATTGCAACTAAAAGGATTAAAATTGTTATTGTACCGATTATTAAAACTTTGACCTCTAAAACCTCCACGAAAACTATTTAGCTGCCCGAGAGTGAAACGCTGGCGCTTTTTTGCAACTACACCCTTTGAATCACTGAAGGTAGTCGACGCCAAAATAGGATTTACTAACTCCGAACAAGTATTAAGCCTGCATACATTCATATTTAAGTTGTTCGGTTAAACTACACCTTTTCCAACTGTTTTTCAGAAAAGAAGAAATGTATTTCAGAAAATAATAATGGGTTTCAGGAAACCTCAAATGGTTTTCAGAGAAGAGCAAATGTTTTACAAATGTTCCAAATGTGCTTTAACTAGAATCCCTCAGTTTCAATTCAGAAGACCTCAAATGTATTTTAGAAAAGCTCAAATGTATTTCAGAAGACCTCAAAAGTATATTAGAAAATCACAAATAGGTTTCCGAAAACAGAAAAAGTATTTAGTAAAAAGCCAAATGTTTTTCAGAAAACCCCAAAAGAATTTTAGAAAAACACAAAAGTATTTCAGAAAAACACAAAAGTATTTTAGAAAAACACAAAAGTATTTTAGAAAAACACAAAAGAATTTTAGAAAAACACAAAAGTATTTCAGAAAAACACAAAAGTATTTTAGAAAAACACAAAAGTATTTTAGAAAAACACAAACGTATTTTAAAAGCATGCTTACAGAAAAAATTACAATAAAAAGTTTGTTCTCCATTTGCATTCGTAGCGTTAAAAATTTAATAGTTTTTTTGTTTTAAGCGATGTAGTCATCGTATGCGACAATGCTCCGTGTCATGCAGGGTTAGAGGAGGTTTGTAGCAACTTGTCAGCCACTCTTTTACGTTTGGGACCCTACTCACCTATACTAAATCCCATCGAAAATATAGCGCTGCCTAATATGAATGGACCAGGGGTAATTGAAAGGCGCTTGCGTTATTTGGAAGGTGTTGTTCGCCAGGCGAAGGAGACCGTTGCTACAGCTGATTGTGCTCGCGCTATACAGCACTCATCTACCTTTTTTTCAGATGCTTTGGCATTGCGAGAAATGTTAGTTGGAATGTAATACATTATTTTATCTCACTTTAATGATATGATATACTAGGGTAACTTTCCATCAATTACTTTTAACATTTTCTGAAAAACATTTGAGTTTTTCCAAAATTTCCATTTGGCCTTTCTGAAATACTTTTTCACTATTCTGAAATACTTTTTCACTATTTTGAAATATATTTGGGGGTTTCTAAAATACATTTGAAGTTTTCGAAAATACATTTGGAAAATCCGAAGTATATTTACTTCTTCTGAAATACATTTGAAATACTTTTGAGGTTTTCTGAAATACTATTGGTGTTTTATGAAATACATTTCCTATCTTCTAAAATTCATTTCACATTTTCTGAAAGATGTTTATTATTTTCTAAAATACCTTTGGAAATACAGTTGGAAAAGGTGTAGAAGAAGTTGAGGCTTGGTTTGTAGGTTGTGAATCTCCGAATCCTGTGAATTCCATAGAAAGAGATAATTTATTTGTCTGTTTTTTGATTGTGTTAGTCGACGATGAGCTTCCAGAGTTTGACTCGGAATCTGAAATTTCTATTTTGGAAATTATCGAACTTTCGGAATCTCAAACTGATTTATCGGGATCGAAGAAGTTGAAATTTAGAAAAATAAAAAAGTTGTAATTGGGTACAATGTAGTAGGACTGATAAGGCGACAATAAGGTTATTGAAATTATTTGGAATTTACAGCAAAACTACATAATATTTACCATATGCCGCACGCATAATGAAAATTCAATGAAAACACTGGTTGATTCCTTTTCACAAAACACGAAATATTTAATATTAAAGTTTAATAGAAAGTTTAATATAGTTATAAAAGTTACAAAGTTAGTTATATATTGAATTAATTGAAAAATAATACATTGTTCTTCCGATTGCGCACGTCTTTTCGTCGCCACGTCTTTAAATCAACTTCCCTTCTCAACTCTCTTGTGTTCGCCTCTTTGCATCTTATCCTTTGTGTCGCTGTCATTTGCATAAGGTTACCAGATCATTCCCACATATTCGGCTATCCTACTGTACATTCGTCTCGAATGTGTCGTCGTTATCATGGTTAAGATAATATGGTTTCATAAATTGAGCGCATGTGGACGTTTTATTTGGTCCATCACATATAGCTGAGTCTTTTATTATCGTTACTTTTTGCTTTTGTTATTTTATGCGGCCCTATGTATTTCGGTTTTAGTTTTAAGCCACCGCCTAGTTGCGTACGTTTAATTGCAACTATATCTCCAATTTTGTAAGTCATAGCTGGTATACGTCGTAGATTATAGGATCGTTTGTTCTCGTTTTGCATGCTTAAAATTTGTTGTTTCCGTATTTCTTTACGATCATCGTTGAATATCGGGATTGTCTCGTTGTCGATAATTTCTTTTAATCGTATGTCTGATTATGTGCGCATCTTGATGCCAACTAGTAATTCGAATCGTGTCGTTTTAGTACTTCTGCAGTAAGTGGAATTTAACATTTGTTGAACTTTGCTGACGTTTTTATACCATTTGCTCGGATCGTCTACTGAAAATTTCGATAAAACTGATATAATTACTGCGTTGAGCCTTTCGACTTGACCATTGGCTCTAGGAAGTCCTGTCGTGATTGTATGGTGAATAATTTTTTCATCTTCGCAGTACCGCTTAAATTCCTCAGATGTGAATGCCGAACCTCTATCAGATACAATTCTTACCGGATTGCCAAAAATTGTACTCTGAGCCTGTAATCTTGTCGTGACTTCTTTCGCTGATGTTGTCTTCGTCGGGTACAACCAACAGAATTTGGTGAATCCATCAATTATCACCAATATGTGCTTGTATTGTTTATGCGTTGACTACAATACATGGTATGCAACAACTAAATTGTTTACGAATTTTTGCGTCTAAATTTGGTATGTAATACTCTTTACCAATTGAAGGGCGAGAGTGCAAAAGGGCCTAACCCACAATTTCAAAATTTTTCAAGGCGCGAGAAAAACGTTCGCATTTTTCGAATTTTCAGTGTATTGATCTGAAAGTGACATCACTTTTAGATCTTGATAGCATCTCTTAGGGGTTCAAATTTCATTCGATTCGGTGCAGTAGTTTCGGAATTACGAGACTTCGAATTTCTCATGGGCCTAACCCAAGGGGTGCCGAGAGTGCAAAAGGGCCTAACCCGAAGGTGCCTTTCACTTTTCCGGCGTCAGCTATTGTTCATTTCCTATTTTTTATGAATCAAATTTATGAAACCAATAATAAACATTTACTTTGAGTTTGAAAATACGATTGTTAGACCCTTGGCTGTCGTATACGCGTGACCCTGGCGTCGCGATTCGCGACGAGAGTCTCGTTGTCTTGGCATTTCTCCGCTAGTTTTCAATCTAGAGAAATGAAATAAAGTGGAAAATGATTAGTGGGGATTAAAAATTGCCAATACAAAACGATTTACATAAACGTCAACATACCGATCACACTTTGAACTGTCACAACATAACCTAGGAAAACACAATCAAAAAACACTGTCGTAGGATAATTACTTGAAGCTTCTCATTAACGCTAAACACCCTAGATGTCATCGCAGACTTATGGTTTTTGTTTAAACTTGAGCGGTATGAACAAAAACACTGTTTCTCCATAAGGCGCAATGAGGGCTTAGGCCCTTTTGCACTCTCGCTACCCCGCGGGTTAGGACCTCGGCCAACTTTGAAAATTCAAAAAAAAATTTAGAATTTTTTGGTCAACGCCTACGTGACAAGACGTGTTTTGGCAACTGAAAACCATTAAAAACTCACTTTCGAAAAAAGTGTGGGTTAGGCCCTTTTGCACTCTCGCCCTTCAATTATCTCTTTCGTTTTCTTGACAGAAAAATGACCTTTCTGATGTGCTTGTCTAATCATTTCGCGCTGTAGACCTGGAGGTACAACTAAAAGTTCGTTGTCGTCGACACATTTGTGTAATAAACCGTTGAAGTAGCATAATCCAACGCGCAACTCTAGCACTAACATCTTTTTTTTCGATTGTTTTGGTGAAGACATTACAATCGGCTATAAGCTTGAAATGTTTGCCTAACAAATATACACGGAATCTACGTAATGCTTCGATTACTGCCAAGATCTCCAGCTCATAGCTTGTGTACTTTCTTTCTACATCTGTGGTCTTTTTACTCATGTAGTAAACTGGACTTTTGCAGCAGAACCGCACCAAAACCATCTATAGAAATATCAGCCTGAAAGTGAATCTATTGTAAGAGTCACTACATTTTAATTCACTGAAATCGGAATAGTTAAGATGCAGGCAATAAACAGCATTTTCAGGAAGATTTCTTTTAAAATTCGAACTCCTGCTCCCCAGTGTTCGCTCCTGAGGGGCTTCCGCGTTTAAAGTACGCACATTAGCTTTCGAATTTCCATCTGTTACTATTATGGTTGGTTTTCCTATTACTTGACCGATTGCCTGAATTATTGTTATTGGAATTGCTATTGTTATAATTGTTGTTTCTTCTACCATTGCTGCTGTATCTAAAATTGTTCCCGTTATTATTATTGTATCTACTGCTATTGCAACTAAAAGGATTAAAATTGTTATTGTACCGATTATTAAAACTTTGACCTCTAAAACCTCCACGAGTCCATCCAAAATTTACAAAAATTTTATTTCCTGCAATTTTACCATATATCACTCACCTGTTTAATTCTATAATAACCAAATCAGATTATCCTACTCTATGGAAGCATGCTAAAATCATACCTATACCCAAAACAGACACTGAGTTTCGGCCAATTGCTATACTTCCCTTTCTGTCTAAGATACTTGAACGCTTAATGCATAAGCAAATCAGCAAATATTTTCAGGACAGCAATTTGCTTACTCCTAGACAATCTGGCTTTCGACCACAACATAGTTGTGTAACCGCTCTGATTGATGTTACGGAATATTTAAGATCACAAATTGATAATGATAAAATATCTTTTCTTATTCTCTTGGACCACTCTAAGGCTTTTGATACCGTTAATAGCGAAATTCTAGTATTAAAACTGACCAGGTTACTTAATTTTTCGTCTACAGCTGCGAAACTGATGACTTCTTATTTAACAGGCAGATCACAATCAGTTTTTCATGGGAGTAAAAAGTCCAGTAGTGTCGACCTTACAAGAGGTGTCCCTCAAGGATCTATTTTAGGCCCATTACTCTATTCGGCTTATGCAAATGATCTTCCGGGTCAGTTACAATACTGTAATGTTCAAATGTATGCTGATGATGTACAACTCTATATAAGCTGCAAAGCATCAGAGTTCGATGACTGCGTACGTAAAATTAATGTTGACTTGGATAATGTAAGAACTTGGGCTGCAACTAACGGCTTATGTCTCAATCCAAGCAAATCCAAATATATGTTGGTAACCAAAAAAACACAAATTGTAACATCTTTTCCCGATTTAGTTCTGGGTGAGTCTAAAATTGAATACGTGGATAAAGTAAAAAATCTTGGTATCACATATAATAAACACCTTCACTGGAATGATCACGTTATCATCACAACCGGCAAAGTATACGGGATGTTAAGAAGTTTATGGTGTAGCCAATGGTTCATACCACTTGAAGTCAAAATGCTTCTGGCTAAATCATACCTAATACCGACGTTACTATATGGTTGTGAATTGTTTTCTAGCTGTGACGTAACCAGTAGGCGCAAATTAAACGTGGCTTTTAATGGTATTGCAAGATATATATATGGCATACGTCGATTTGACCGAATATCTCATTACTCCAAACTTATTTTTGGTGTTACCTTCGAGAATCTTTTAAATTGTAAAACTGTAATTTACCTTCATAGAATAATATACACACAACAGCCGCATTATCTTTACCAAAAATTAAACTTCTTCAGGTCAGAAAGAGGAAACCGTATTATTCAAATAGAACATAACACTGCTTTTTCAGATCAACATTTCTATATAAACGCTATACGAATTTGGAATCGATTACCCCCTTACTTGCAGTTAGTCAGCAACGCAATGCAATTTAAAAAGTTAAGATATGAACATTTTAAATAACACTGTTAAACATCACTGTTATATTTTTAACTTTAAAACTTAAACTCTTTACCTTTTTGTTATCTGTTTTTTAATATTTTATATTGTAAATTAAATCTAAGTTGTTGTCTTAGTTTTATTCTATTATTATATTTATTTTTTTGGCATAATATGTTTTATTTTTAATATGACTATAATACTATTCAGTGCTGTTATATAAGATTAAATCTTTGTACTGAATTATAAGCATACAAATAAACAAATAAATAAATAAAAAAAAATAAAATAAAAACTATTTAGCTGACCGAAAGTGAAACGCTGGCGCTTTTTTGCAACTACATCCTTTGAATCACTGAAGGTAGTCGACGCCAAAATAGGATTTACTAACTCCGAACAAGTATTAAGCCTGCATACATACATATTTAAGTTGTTCGGTTAAACTACACCTTTTCCAACTGTTTTTCAGAAAAGAAGAAATGTATTTCAGAAAATAATAATGGGTTTCAGGAAACCTCAAATGGTTTTCAAAGAAGAGCAAATGTTTTACAAATGTTCCAAATGTACTTTAACTAGAATCCCTCAGTTTCAATTCAGAAGACCTCAAATGTATTTTAGAAAAGCTCAAATGTATTTCAGAAGACCTCAAAAGTATATTAGAAAATCACAAATAGGTTTCCGAAAACAGAAAAAGTATTTAGTAAAAAGCCAAATGTTTTTCAGAAAACCCCAAAAGAATTTTAGAAAAACACAAAAGTATTTCAGAAAAACACAAAAGTATTTTAGAAAAACACAAAAGTATTTTAGAAAAACACAAAAGAATTTTAGAAAAACAAAAAAGTATTTCAGAAAAACCCAAAAGTATTTTAGAAAAACACAAAAGTATTTTAGAAAAACACAAAAGTATTTTAGAAAAACACAAACGTATTTTAAAAGCATGCTTACAGAAAAAATTACAATAAAAAGTTTGTTCTCCATTTGCATTCGTAGCGTTAAAAATTTAATAGTTTTTTTGTTTTAAGCCATGTAGTCATCGTATGCGACAATGCTCCGTGTCATGCAGGGTTAGAGGAGGTTTGTAGCAACTTGTCAGCCACTCTTTTACGTTTGGGACCCTACTCACCGATACTAAATCCCATCGAAAATATAGCGCTGCCTAATATGAATGGACCAGGGGTAATTGAAAGGCGCTTGCGTTATTTGGAAGGTGTTGTTCGCCAGGCGAAGGAGACCGTTGCTACAGCTGATTGTGCTCGCGCTATACAGCACTCATCTACCTTTTTTTCAGATGCTTTGGCATTGCGAGAAATGTTAGTTGGAATGTAATACATTATTTTATCTCACTTTAATGATATGATATACTAGGGTAACTTTCCATCAATTACTTTTAACATTTTCTGAAAAACATTTGAGTTTTTCCAAAATTTCCATTTGGCCTTTCTGCAATACTTTTTCACTATTCTGAAATACTTTTTCACTATTTTGAAATATATTTGGGGGTTTCTAAAATACATTTGAAGTTTTCGAAAATACATTTGGAAAATCCGAAGTATATTTGACTTCTTCTGAAATACATTTGAAATACTTTTGAGGTTTTCTGAAATACTATTGGTGTTTTATGAAATACATTTCCTATCTTCTAAAATTCATTTCACATTTTCTGAAAGATGTTTATTATTTTCTAAAATACCTTTGGAAATACAGTTGGAAAAGGTGTAGAAGAAGTTGAGGCTTGATTTGTAGGTTGTGAATCTCCGAATCCTGTGAATTCCATAGAAAGAGATAATTTATTTGTCTGTTTTTTGATTGTGTTAGTCGACGATGAGCTTCCAGAGTTTGACTCGGAATCTGAAATTTCTATTTTGGAAATTATCGAACTTTCGGAATCTAAAACTGATTTATCGGGATCTGACATACATGTAAATGCAAAAGAAAATCGAAGAATTTGAAATTTGAAAAAAAAAAAAGTTGTAATTGGGTACAATGTAGTAGGACTGATAAGGCGACAATAACCAAAGCTTATTGAAATTATTTGGAATTTACAGCAAAACTACATACTATTTACCATATGCCGCACGCATAATGAAAATTCAATGAAAACAAAAGCTTTAACCAAATTGCTGAATGTGTCCACTGTGCGTATAGTATCCACTTAAATCCGCTGAAAAGCATGCAAAAGGTTTGGGATATAGCATGCAATTGGCACTAGGGGACCATGCAATTTCAAACAATGAAGTATTTTCCAATTGTATTTTTGTATTTGAGTGCATTTTTATATTAATTAACCAATATGTACATATGTATATGTAGTGTCACATTGGACACTGGTTGATTCCTTTTCACAAAACACGAAATATTTAATATTTTTAATCTTCGCAGTACCGCTTAAATTCCTCAGATGTGAATGCCGAACCTCTATCAGATACAATTCTTACCGGATTGCCAAAAATTGTACTCTGAGCCTGTAATCTTGTCGTGACTTCTTTCGCTGATGTTGTCTTCGTCGGGTACAACCAACAGAATTTGGTGAATCCATCAATTATCACCAATATGTGCTTGTATTGTTTATGCGTTGACTACAATACATGGTATGCAACAACTAAATTGTTTACGAATTTTTGCGTCTAAATTTGGTATGTAATACTCTTTACCAATTATCTCTTTCGTTTTCTTGACAGAAAAATGACCTTTCTGATGTGCTTGTCTAATCATTTCGCGCTGTAGACCTGAAGGTACAACTAAAAGTTCGTTGTCGTCTACACATTTGTGTAATAAACCGTTGAAGTAGCATAATCCAACGCGCAACTCTAGCACTAACATCTTTTTTTCGATTGTTTTGGTGAAGGCATTACAATCGGTTATAAGCTTGAAATGTTTGCCTAACAAATATACACGGAATCTACGTAATGCTTCGATTACTGCCAAGATCTCCAGCTCATAGCTTGTGTACTTTCTTTCTACATCTGTGGTCTTTTTACTCATGTAGTAAACTGGACTTTTGCAGCAGAACCGTACCAAAACCATCTATAGAAGCGTCTGTATGCAGTTCAGTTTCGTGTACTTGATTAAATATTTTTAGTACAGGCTTCTCTGGAATCAATTTCTTTAAAAATTTAATAGCGTTATCTCGTCGTCTTTTATTTCGAATTTCGCATATTTTTTTAATAAGTCTGTCAGGGGTTTGGCGATTATCGAAAGTTTTGGAATAAATTTCCGAAAATATCCTACTAGTCCCAGAAAACTTTGTAGTTGTTTTTGATTATTGGGAATTTGCATTTTCGTAGCGGCCTGAATTTTCGCTTCTGATATACTTATTTTATGGTTTTCGATGACGTGTCCCAAAATATCAATTTTTCTTTTCAAAAAACAACATTTTTTAAAATTTATTATTAAACCGTAATCTTGACATTGTTTCATTACTTGCTGCAAATTTGATAATGCTTCGTCTTCTGATTTCCCTGGTATTATAATATCATCTACGTATGGAAGAGCTATGCCCTTGCTCGCCAAGTCTCGAAAAATAGATAGCATTAATGTGTCGTTGAAACACACTTGGAGAATTCGTCAATCCGAATGGTACCCTTAGGAATTGATATTGCCCGTTGTGAGTAATAAATGAGGTATACTTACGGCTGTTTTCTTCTACGCCGACGTGGAAAAAACCATTCTTCAAATCTATTGTGCTGAATACTGTTGCTTCTTGCAGCCTATCTAATTGGTCTTCGATTAATGGCAACGGAAAATAGTCACGCACTATGATTTTATTCAATTGTCTATAGTCCACGCATAATCTTGAAGTACCATCGCGTTTCTTTGCCAAAACTACCGGACTACTGTACTCTGATTACGACGGTTCTATAATTTTGTCTTTAAGCCACTGTTCAATTTGTTTTTCTATCACGCACCGTTCAGAGTAAGCAAATCTTCGAGGACGCGAAAAAATTGGAATGTCATCTTTAGCCACTATTCGCATTTCTACATCAGTCGATTTAATCTTTTTTGGTTCATAATTTTTTATTAACTCAAATACTAAATTTTTAGCTTTTTCACTAGCACTTGTTTCAATGTCACTGTCAATCTCATCGTAATGCACAGTATCGATTTTCATTAAATCAACGGCTTCATCTTCATTTTCTACCAACCGGCTAATTTCTACGCCGTCACGATTAATTTTTATTTCAGCTTGTTTGCAAAATTCTGTGCCTAAAACCATTTCAACATCTAAAAATTTTGAAGGTACTACCACAAATTTATTTTTAAATTCTATTTTGTCTATTTCAAACTTTTGTTCAAATGCACCATTGGTTTTACTTTATTTTGGTTTCCAAAGCCAATCAAATAAAAATTACATGCACTTAGCACTGGTTTATTTAGATCAATATACGTATTTTCGCTTACAATGTTATATTTGCTGTCCGTATCAATCAAAGCAATAAAATTACGTTTGTTGATTACGACGTTTTTGCACATAGACGTATGTTCACTTGTCACCTTGCATGTGTTTCTTGATTTTTTGTTATTGTCACTTTTCTTCACTGGGCAATCTTTACTTATGTGGCCAAAGTCATTGCAATTAAAACATTTTCTGCCTTTACTTTTGCTCTCGCAATTTCCTGACAAATGCCCTTTGTTGCCACAATTAAAACATTTTACCTCATTTTCCTCATTAACAGTCATTGGAGTTTTTTCACCACTAATATTTACATTTTTATTTTTGTATTCATAGTGTTTCACGTTTTCAACTCGTTCACGCATCTTTTCATAACTTTTAAGTTTCTCTTTAAACTCTTTTAAATCTCTTGCATTATACAAAATAGATATGTTTACACTCAGATCGTTTATACCGTCTATTACGTATTGCATTAAAGATTTGTTCAACACCACCACGTAATGCTAGCTCTTTCATTCGTAACAAATACTCATGTACACTCTCTTTGTTTTTTATTTTTGTTTCTGACATTAGCTTATGAATTTGAGCACTGTTAACGTCTGATTGAAATTCTGCTAATAATGCGTTTTTCAAAGCACTCCAACACGTAATACCGCGTTCGCTCATAATAAACATTTTTGCTAGTCCCTTAAGAGAGCGTTTTGCAAAGACAAACATTTGCAATTTGTCCCACCCCATAACGCATGACATTTCTTCAAATTCACGAATCCAAATATCAATAGGAAATTCATCGTTTCCTGAAAATGGTCTAATTGAGTCTTCTATGTCTCTAAAACTCAATACAAATCTATGTGATGTTGCATTTTCACTCCTCTTTACATTTGAGTTCATATTTTATAGTGATGTGTGGTATACTTCGTTGTTTGTCGTTTCTGCCTCTGCCGCGGTATACACATTGCTGCCTGTGGTAACTTCGTTGCTTGCTCTGCTTGCTTCACGCTCTGCGTCGTTTGCGTTGCTGCTGCCTTCGTCGTCGAAAGTCTTGCTCGACGTCAGCTACAAAAATTGCATCACTCAACAGATTACCTTTTTGTAGATTCGCAAATATGTGTGCAGCTAAATCGTTGTTGTTATGTTGCAAATGCAATATGCTACAAATTACCACTAAATCATAGATAGATAGATTGATAGATTTTCTGCTATGTACTCTACTTTTTTGTTGTATTTGTTGTCGTCGAAGTTAAAATTAAAGCCCTCAAAGTCGCGCAATCGTTTGCGGTTACTGCGATCGCCGAAGCACTCGAATACATATTTATGTAGTAGCTCGATTTTTTGCTTCGTCTCTTTCTTTAGCGTATCACCAATTTTCTAGATGAATTTTCTCGAATTCTACTAGACGCGACATACCGACAATTTTGAATTTTTAAAACGTTCTTTTCAATATTTATGTGCGTATGTAAATGTGTACTTTGTCACGCACGCATTTGCAGCACTATGATTGCTAACTACATGGCAATATATGTATCACTTTGTGTTATAGCACGTGCACAAACATTTTTCACTTTTTGGGCTTCTTTTTTTTCTTATTTTTTCAATAGATTAGGCTTCTTTTTTCTTCTTTTTCAATAGATTAGGCTTCTATTTTCTTCTTTTTTAATATTTTTAGGTTGAGCCCCCATGTGTAGTGTCACATTGGACACTGGTTGATTCCTTTCCACAAAACACGAAATATTTAATAAAAAAGTTTAATATAAAGTTTAATATAGTTATTAAAAGTTACAAAGTTAGTTATAAATTGAATTAATTGAAAAATAATACATTGTTCTTCCGATTGCGCACGTATTTTCGTCGTCACGTCTTTAAATCAACTTCCCTTCTCAACTCTCTTTTGTTCGCCTCTTTGCATCTTATCCTTTGTGTCGCTGTCATTTGCATAAAGTTACCAGATCATTCCCACATATATACATATATATAAATTGAGCGTTATTGCACTGCTCTAAATTGAGTTCCAGACTAAAACTAAACAAAAGTTACCCTAACTGTCCACCTAACCCACGACGTTGGATAACGCTGCTGCTGCTCTGCTGGCGGTTAGCGGCGTTGACACAATCTTTCCGCTAACGATGTATACTTCATGGTGTTGTAATAGCTGCTTTTGCTGATGTAGCTAAACATGACGAAGAGAATTGTGGCGCTTGTGATGTTGTCATACCGCAATGACCATAGTCGATAGCAATAGCTATTGTTTCGCTGACACAGCATTTCTGCTGATCCAGTATTTGCATGAGGTGGCGTGCTGTCGTAATTTGGCAGAATGTGATTGACCTGGGCGAATTCTTGGAAGACAACTGTGACATTTGGTTAATTACATCCGTGGGAAGAAACTTGCGATAACTCTTCCTCTTCTAAGTGGGGGGGGCGTCCGCGGACCTTGTGGCGGCATTTTCAATAACGGCTTTGAGGGATTGGCTAGGGACGCTTTCTTTCTGTTCTTTGCTTCTCGCTGAAATGCGTATGCGAGCATTCCTATAATGAGTAGGGCTCCCAAAGAGGCGAAACTTACCAGGTTATTGTGTTTGCCGCTTTGCTGCAGATGTTCAATATGCTGAAGGTTTTGCTGATTTACATGGCGAAGGTAAGGTGCGCTCAGAATTTCTATGTGCTGCGACAAATTCATATCTGGGGACCATGGCGCTTCAGGTTTCAAAGTCGCCGTGGAATTTTCGTTATAAAATAGCGTGCCGTTAACTCTTACCGTTTTCTCGAAGGCCACCAGGTAAGTTCCATTCACTGTAATTGGAGCCTCGTCGTTTTCTTCTATGACCGCCGTTTGGTCGTTAATAACAATCACACCATCACCTATCGATGTAAAAGATGCGAGATTGTTGTATGTTGTACCACAGTTGGCCGTGTTGCGTGTTATTAGCTATGATGCTAGGCAGAATGTTGAGGTTGTGTTACTACAAAACAATCTTACCGCTACAGTTTGGTAGGTTCTTGCAAATGTAGAATTTGGTGGTCGTGGGCTAATTGGAAATTTCATTAAGAAGTATATTACGTTATTGTATTGGACTATTCTAATCTTAACTAAGGGTATGATATCGGCTATCGTGAGGTTTGTGAAATGCTTCGTTTTGATTGTTGAATTTATCTCCGCACTATCCAGAAGAATAGGATTGAGCGTTCCAATTTTTTAAAAAGTAATGGAAGTGATCAAGTTATTTAATTCTGTTATCATTGCCCTATTTCTGGCAAAAAGAATGTCGTAGAGGTAACCTGTATCTATTTCTCTTTGTTTTGCTTGTTTTGGGATCTTATTCACTGTCATAGTAAGGCTATTAATTTCCTTTTGTACCTCCGTATTAATAATGAACTGCTTGTCCTGTGAGTCGATTAATTGCTCCTCAGCTCTACTCAGTCTATCGAAATCATCGTGGTCAGGAGGGCCAGTAATATATTTTAATAATGTCCCGAGGGCGTTTAAACTTCTCGCCTGCCTATGGTGAGTGTTTATCAATTGTAGAAGTCTGTCTATTTGGCCTATGTCTGCGTGCAATATCTTCTATATGTGCTATTGAGGGAAATGATCTGTCGCGTTAAACGTTTCATCTCGTAGTAGTTCGCAGAGAGTTAAGTTGGTAATATGCTTGATGTGTCCGAAATTTTCCCAGGTTATATTGTTTCCGTCTACCACCGGGATATACCTTGCGTTAGTGTAGTCTATTATCCGTCCCGTTGAAACCCTAAAAATAATAATGTAAGTGTCTATTAGTAACGACGTAAGCTACTTAGCTTGTGCGAAGATTGCCCTTATGGACCCTCCTTCCTCTTATAAGCACCGTAGTTCCGATATCTTTTTCGACCTCCTCTTCGGTGTAGAGGACCGGTGAATGGACCTATTGTATTTGATTGTGGCCAAAAGAATAATTTCTTCAATGTCATCCATATTTGTATCAAGTTTGAGGCAACGCGATATTTCTATCAATGTGCCTTGAAATCGCTTCACCTGGCCATTTGATTTACTGTGAATGGGTGGGGCATTCGCGATGTCAATAATAAAATGATTCTTCAGCATGGATTTGACACTATTAGAATTCAGTAACTTTTTATTGCCACAGTAAATAGTTTTTGTACCTGAAAACATGCTGATTAGCTGAAGAAGCTGTGGCTTTACGTCTACTATTGTCCTGGACTTTAAGGACTGTACTATAGCAAACTTGGGAAACTTGTCAATGCAAGTTAAGAAATACTTGGAGCCCGTTGAAAATATGTCAATGTGGAGGATCTCTCCACAATATGTAGGAATGGGCGTCTGAGCAATAAGTTGCTTTTTAGGATGGCGATCATACTTCTCCCGAGAGCATTTGTGGCAGTTAGAGGCAAATAGTTTGGATTTTCTCTCCATTTCGGGGAAACAATAGTCTTCCAATATTTGCTTAACGTTCTCTTGGGGCGTTGAATGTGCCCGATTATGTTCGGCAGCGATAATTTCCTGCTGCTCGTTCGGGTCTGTTATGTCATTGACAAATTTTCCGTATATCTAAATTTGACAGAAGAGGACATGAGGTGGCCAAGGACTTTCGGCCGATAAGCCTCACATCCTTTGTGTTAAAAACCTTCGAGAGATTACTAGATATCCATATACGGGGGCTTCTTCAGGATACCACCTTCTCGGAAGCGCAGCACGCGTATCTGAGGGGGAAATCCACAGAGACCGCACTACACGAGGTGGTGCGAACAGTCGAGAAGTCACTATTATACAAAGAATTTACTCTGGCCGCGTTCGTTGATGTGGAGGGCGCCTTTAACAACGTGAGAGCCGATGCGATATCAGCTGCACTCGTAAGGGTAGGTGTGGAGGAGCCAATAAGGAATTGGATCACGACCCTACTCCTTAACCGAGAAATATCCGCCGAGCTAGGAGGGGCAAAAGTTAGGAAGCAGATATGTAGAGGCACACCGCAGGGCGGAGTGCTAACACCTCTGCTACGGCTCCTCACTATGAACGACATATTAATGAAACTCACCACAAGTGGGGCAAAAATCGTGGCGTACGCCGACGACGTGGCGATCCTAGTCTCGGGTCCCTTCCCTTCCGTGATGAGCGAAATCATGGAAAGAACGTTGGCAAGACTAAGTAGGTGGGCACATGATTGTGGCCTCAGGCTGAATCCGGAGAAGACGGATCTACTACTCTTCACAAGGAAGTACAAGCCGCCTACTTTCGAACTACCGAAATTAAATGGCCAGCGGCTATCCCTATCTGCTACCACTAAATATCTTGGGCTCATAACTGACTGTAAGTTAAATTGGAAGGCGTGCATTGAAGAGCGGGTGCGGAAGGCCTGCGTCGCTTTCTATGCCTGCAAATCAATGTTTGGTAAAAAATGGGGTCTAAGGCCTAGGATGGTGCTAGACTTACACATACTGAGTACATCGGCTCAAACCGCACTCAGACTCAGGGATTCCGGGTGTTGGAGGGATGCTCAGCAGGGTCACAGTAGCATTCTTAACCATCTTCCAGCTGGCACTATTAATGCCATAACCGACTTCTATCCTCACAAACTGGCGTTTGAGAGTAGTACTATTACTTCAATTCCGAGTAGGAATGATTGGAAAAGGGGCAGGGTCGAAGATGACAGCGGCATCCAAATCTACACCGACGGGTCCAAGATGGATTCAGGGGTGGGGGTCGGCGTCTTCTCGGGGTCCCTGGACATTGCCGTATCATTCAGACTCCCATCGCATTGCAGTGTGTGTCAAGCTAGGGTTCTTGCGATCTTGCAGGCCGGCAGATCAGTCAAGGACCTGAACACAACTGGTAAAGTCACTATCTTTTCAGACAGCCAAGCAGCAATAAAGGCAATAGCAGCACCACACACTAGTTCGAACGTGGTGCACGCATGTAAGCAGATCTTGGCTGCCCTAACTAACATTGAACTATCCATTACCTGGGTTCCGGGCCATAGGGGTATCGAAGGTAATGAGAAAGCCGATGAGCTGGCACGCAGCGGCTCATCGGACGAAAATGAGGAAGTAATCAATGTAGATATAGGGGTACCCTTAGCAGTAGCCAAGGGAAACATCCATAAATATTACCGGAACAAAGCACAATTGAGATGGAGTAAAACCACTAGTTGTGCAATATCAATATCCACCTGGCCAGACTATAGCGAAAAGAGGACGAGGAGTCTTCTAAGCAGGTCAAGAGTTAGCACTCACAAACTCATAGCAGTCTTCACAGGTCACTGGGCGATAGGTACGCATGCGGAAAAAATGGGAATTCCGCACCGAGATCACTGCAGAAGCTGCGACGACAGCGATGCCAAAGAGACCGTTGAGCATTTCCTGTGTGAATACCCACTCTAGCCGGAAGGCGAATGAAATCCTTTGGGAGCCCCTTTTTGGGGAGCATGGATCGTATATCCGAGATAGGGATCCCAAATATCCTCGAGTTTATCAACAACTCTGGTTGGTTGTAACAGATATCCATACTACATAAGTAGGTTTAAACGAGTATTTTATGGCATCAAAACGGCTTCTAAAAGCTACTTGGGCGACCTGGGTCGCAGCCATTCCACCTATATACCTACCTAAATTTGACAATTGAAAAAAGTTCAATCAGTTGTGCTAGTGTATGTTACCGCTTCTTCTAGGAGGCTTATTAAATCTTCTTTACTCTTCAACGGAATTAGATGCGTTCGGTGATCTGTATGAACCTTAAGATCTGTTACTCGGTACAGGTAGTTTCTAAGGGTTTAAGTGTCCAAACGATGGCCAACAGCTCTCTTTCGTTTGTGGCAAAATGTTCCTCACTACTGGTCAAAGTACGGGATATCATTGTTATAGGTTTCCCTTCCTGTGACAGGACAGGTTAGTGCCACCTTCTCTGATGCTAGAATTTCCTTTAAGGTAGTGAAAGCTTTTTTCTGTTCCTCAGTCAAATCGATTAATTCGGCCATATTCACCCCTCATTATATTTGAAAGTGGCATCGCTATTTTCCAAAAATGATCTTAGCCCCCGCAGAGTAGTGGGCTCCTGAAAATTCCTGATGGTATCCACTTTATCCGGGCACGTCTTGATTCCGCCCTGTGAAACTAAAAAACCCAGGAATTCTACTTCGGTTCTGAAAAATTTTGATTTTTCTACCGACACTCTCATGTTGGCTTCAAATATACTTCTCTGAATCACTTCCATATCATCTAAATGTTGTTCTTCGTTTTGGGAAAATATAATAACATCATCCATATAGACAAAGCATTTGCTTCCTATGTGTTCTCTCAGCACATCATCCAGGCCAGGATGGCCGAATGATGCCGTTTGCTAGTAGTTCTTGGATTTCCTTGTTCACGAAATCTGAGACGCCCAGTGGGTAAAGGTATAGCCTTGAATACACGGGGTCTTCGTTTGCAGTGCGAATCGTTGCTACTACGTTTGTGTTGTATGGTAGTGCTTCGTTGGGAAAACCCCATTTATGCTACCAATCATTTTCGAGAATACTTCCTCTAGATTTTGTCGGACGTTTTTTGTCTGCAGTCGCAAGTGACTAACATCCTCGCCAGATACAAATAGAATAATCTCTTAAATTATGTGTTATTGTGTTTGTTTTTAAATTAATAGACGCGTGCACCTTGTTCAATACGTCAAGGCCAATTACACCATCGAAAGAAGTAAAACTAGGTAATAGAAAAAATTCATTCAATAAATTTTCATTAAAAAAAACGGATGACAAAACCTCACTTATAAACTAGGACTGAATGCCAAACGGACTGACAACCACGGATAAAATCCAACTTGACCACTCTGTCTTTCCTCCGACTTCTCTTCCCTGCCCAACCAACAAGCGATACTTACGTACCGCCATCCCAACCAACGGAAGTTTATGTTAGCCTCTCTCATTCACTTGACAACTGCTTTGTTTCATAAACACATTTTTACTTTGTTCGCAAATTCATATTAGAGGTGACCATCCATAAAAAAATTGGTTTGACGTGATGATCGCTACAGCATAACGTCTGATGGATAAGAATCGCGCTCACAAAGCAGGTGTTTTGGTTCAAGCCCTTCCTGGGCTTTGCAAAAAATCTGTGAAAAGCGAAATTCTCAACAAGGCTGGATATCTCTGGCATGGAACGTACCTATATGTTTCCCTTTCGTGTCCTCTAAAACTTAATAAGATGTTCCGAGCTTTTCTCGGAGCCGCGCCCTGAGAAACGTGTTACTTAACTTAGCATTAAAAGCTTTGGACATATAAATCTGTGCAAAATTCCTGCGGTAAACTTCTTGTCCAACCGAATATTGAATTGGTCGGGATCTCAAATTATACCTACTCCTGGATTGCTCGAACGCTTGGTAGAGATTATTCCCTACAATATCTCTTACCTTGAAAATGCTGTCGTGTCGGTTACTAGTTTTAACTAAACCCTCGGTTGTCATATAGATTCCCCTAAGCAGCTCATAGTTATCGAAATGCGTAACCATATGCTGCCCAAAAGCAACAAAGTAGGGACTATGGCCCGTGGATAGAGTTTCGTAGGGCAGAATTTATGCTACTAAGGTGAACATCCCATTCACGCTGATCGTCCTTGATATGGGCTCTTAAAGCCGCGTTAACAGAGCGATTAACTCGTTCTGACGAATTGTTTTGAGGTGCATAGATGGCTGTTAGTGTGTGCTTTATTCCGCACCGGGTTAAGAAAGCTTCAAATTCCTTTGACTTAAATTGGCTTCCGTTGTCCGAAACTATGTACTCGGGAATGCCAAAAACGTCAAACAGTTGAGTCTTCAAATAGTTTACAATAGGGGTGGTCGAGAATTTTTTTAAAATAAAAATAAACTTGAATTTTGACACATGGTCCAGTACAATCAGAATACCAATATGCCCACTTTTAGAGTGTGGAAAAGGGCCTATCAAGTCGACGATTAGTCTCTGGAATATTCTTTCCACCGGGGTAAATTTCCGTATAGATGGTCGCATGACTTTAGTTGGGTGCTTTGTAGTCTTACACAAACTACAGTTTGCGACATACTCTTGACGGTGCGATGTAAGCCAGGCCAATAAAAGTATCGCCGTAATCTCTCCGTGGTTTTGGCTATACCCCCATGAGCACACGTTGGACCATCATGTAGGTTCTTTACCAAGTCATTTCTTAGCGTCACTGGCACAAAAATCTTCCAGGCTGCATCTTCCATCTCCTTGTTCCCAGTATAAAATTCTCTTCGGTGATAGACATATTTATCAACCACTTTAAAATCCGCAAATTTTTCCGCTTGGTTTGAAAGTTTCTTCCTAAGGGCTTTATACTCGTCGCCGTCTGGAATATAATCAACCTCAATGCCTAAACCGATCTCCTCAAAAAAGATCCTAGAAAGCGCATCAGGGACCACATTTGCGCTGCCTTTTCGGTGCTCGATGGTAAAGTCGAACGCTTGAAACTTTAACGCCCACCTCGCTAGTCGTCCGCTGATTTCTTTCTGATACATCAGCCACCGTAAGCTCGCATGATCCGTTATAATTTTAAAGGTATGCCCCTCGACATAAGGCCTAAACTTTTTCACCGCTAACACTGCAGCTAGACATTCTCCTTCGGTTACCGGGTAGTTCTGCTGAGCTTTGTTGAGCTTTTAGGACATATACGCCACCGGCATCTCTTTCGCATCTGCTTGTATAAGAACCGCGCCTACTCAATCGCATCGTATAATAAAAGGGTTTTGAAAATCGGGGTTAGCTAGAAACGAAAGATTCCTGTGCCTTGTCTGACCATCCGAACGTGTTCGACACTTAAAAAAAAAACTGTTTTATCTTGGCGGTTGTGAGAACAGAAATAAACCGTAACTCATAATTCCTTAGCCAAGAAATTAAACACACAAAGTTGTTATTTCCAAATTAAAGATATAATCGAAGTTTGGTACTGGTATCTCATGCTATGAAACACGATTCGAAATATTCCAACTATGAAACAAAGACTGTACAACTGCAATTAAATAGAGTGGTTAGTTAAACCTTGACAGTCCTAGTTAAACTACTTCCAACTCCTAGTGAAAGTAGTAGAAAAAGAAATTTATTTAGAGAAGCCCAAAACTTCCATTTCGGGCCCCACGTTGCATCTAAAAGTAGACGGCTGTGCATGCTTGTTTAATCCTGGTACCTAGCTCGCCGGATTGGGGTGGGTCTTGTCGCACTTTTTGCCGATGCCAGACTGCTTACAAAGAAAATCATGCACTTTTCATAAAAAAAAAACGGATCACAAAACCTCACTTATAAACTAGGACTGAACGCCAAACGGACCGACAACCACGGATAAAATCCAACTTGACCACTCTGTCTTTCCCCTGACTTCTCTTCCCTGCCCAACCAACAAGAGATACTTACGTACCGCCATACCAACCAACGGAAGTTTTTGTTAGCCTCTCTCATTCACTTGACAACTGTTTTGTTTCATAAACACATTTTTATTTTGTTCGCAAAATTATATTAGAGGTGACCATCCCTAAAAAAATTGGTTTGACGTGATGATCGCTATGGCATAACGTGTGATGGATAATGTTAGGTATTGTCATTGTGAATGACAACCCCAACATATCTCACCTTCAAGTATATATATTCACCATAAGAATTATCTTAGTTATTAATCACATCTCATTGTTAGTATATAAGAAATGCTCAAGCAGTCAATAAAGTGAAGTCATGAGCTAACGACTCTTCTGTGCGTTTCACTCGGTATACTACATATTGGCGACGAAACGGAAAAAAATATTTTTTTTCTTTTGTACATATAAAAGAAATTGAAAGTGCAGCAACTGTAATTACAGAGCTCAAACAAAATTTGTTATTACATTTACAAGTGATTTGTTATTACAGTTACAAGTGATTGGTGGTGAAAACTGTACAAAAGTCACATTTCATAATGCCTGACGAATCTCAAAATACAGTAACCATATATCACCCAAATAATGTGCAACAATTTTCTCCACAAACGGAATCATGGATATTGTGGAAAGAAAAGCTAGAAATTCATTTTGCGGAAATAAATTGTACAGAAGAGAATGCAAAAGAAGCTACTCTATTAAAATCCATTGGACCAACGCCATACGAGGTTTTGCACAACCTTTGCAGCCCATATGCACCGGTGTCAAAAACGTATAAAGAGTTAAGCGATATACTCAAAGTTCATTATACCCCACCGTCCATTGTTTTCCGTGAGCGTAAGAATTTTCACTCAGCAACACAGGCTGAAGATGAAACGGTATAGCAATGGCATGCAAGAGTAAAAAAACTTGCGCTAGCATGTAAATTTGGTGACAACCTGTCAGCTTTCGTGTTGGATCGCTTCGTAATGGGTCTTCATAGCGGAATATTTGAACGCATGTGCGAAGAAGACGAGAATATAGGTATTGACCAAGCACTGCGAAAAGCTCTCATCATGGAAATGAAAATTTCATCGATAAAGCAAGAGAACAATACGCAAGTGAATTATACCAAAAGTGGCAAGAGTAACAACAAACCGAAAAGCTCTAAGTTTGACAATTCAAAGCAAGATAACAAAGATGACCGAAAAAAGAAAAAAGGAAATCACAATACAACAACAAAATACACAAAGGCCTGCAATCACTGTGGTTGGCGAAACCACACAACTAACGAATGTCGATACAAGAATAGCAAATGTCATAAGTGCGGCAAAATTGGACATTTAGCATCAGTATGCAAAGTAGTTAATTACGTATCAGAATCTGATAGTTCAGGCGATGAATTTAATACTAATAATTCGCATAATTTTTGTATTTACAGTATCAACCAAAGCAAGTGTGACGATTCAGCTAAGCTATACAGTGTATCGGTTAAAATAGGCGGAGTTGCTATGGACATATTATGTGATTCGGGTTCACCATGTAGTTTGGTTTCTAAACAATTTTTAAATAAAATCAATAAGAACGTAAGTCTCAATCCTTGTAATGACCCTTTCATTGATTATAATGGCAACCGAATTAAAGTACAAGGAGAATATTATGAAATAATAGAATGCAACGGTGCCAAAAAGAAAGTAAAATTAATAGTTACTAATAACAATAATTCCGCTTTACTTGGCAGAATTTTTTTGTGAAAATTTGGGTTTGAACTAGTGCAAGTAAATTCTATTAGCTATAGATAGTAACGCAAAGCCCGTATTTTTCCAATCACGTCCAGTTCCATTCGCATGGAAAAACAAAATTGAGAAAAATTTAAACGAGTTGGTTGCGACTGGCGTATTAGTACCAATTGACCATGCGGAATGGGGTACTCCTCTTGTTCCAATACTAAAACCAAATGGCGAGATCAGAATCTGTGGCGACTACAAGGTCACAATCAATAAATATCTATCCGATTTCAAGTATCCACTACCTTTAATAGATGAAATTTTTGCATCACTTCAAGGCGGTGAAGTTTTTTCTAAATTGGACTTGTCCAACGTCTACAACCAATTAATTATTGACGAAGAATCGCAAAAACTATGCACATGGTCAACGCACATAGGCACGTTCAAAATGACGCGCTTACCTTTTGGGGTGAAACCGGCAGCAGCCATATTTCAGAAGACTATGGAAAATCTTCTAAAGAGTATTCCATTTGTAGTTGTATATCAAGATGATATAACCGTGTCAGGCAAAGACAGGCAACAACACATACGGAATTTGAAAGCAGTGCTATGTAAACTTAGGGAAGCAGGGCTTAAGTTGAACATTAACAAATGTGAGGTTTCAAATCCAAAATTACGTATTTGGGATTTACAATTGATAAATTTGGTCTTACCAAAAATAGAGATAGAATAGAGCCGATATCACAGGCACCAGTCCCTTAAAATGTACCAGAGCTTAGAGCATTTATAGGCATGGTCAACTACTACTCTAAGTTTATTAAAAATTTTGCTAAAAAGATGATCCCTTTATATCAACTATTGCAAAAAAATGTAACGTTCCTTTGGTCAAAAAGTTGCCAAGAGGCCTACGAATCGATAAAAAAAGATGTTACATCAGATAAAGTTTTGGTACACTTTAACCCAAAGATACCGATTACACTCACAAGGGATGCATCTAATAATGCAATATCCGGTATATTGTCCCATTCCTTATCGGATAACTCAAAGCCAATTGCTTTCGTATCTAGAGCTTTATCTAAAGCTGAACAAAATTATAGTACGCTTGAAAAAGAAGCACTCGCGATCGTTTTTTCGGTGACAAAGTTGAAACAATACTTATTGGGAAACTTTTTTATCTTGAAAACAGATCATAAGCCACTGATTTCAATATTTAATGAAAATAAAGGTTTACCAGTTCTTACAGCTGCTAGAGTACAAAGATGGGCGTTCATACTGTCGGGATTTAACTACAAAATAGAATATGTGAAAGGACAATTCAATACTGCGGATCATTTGTCGCGCATGCCACAGCAGACTTTGCGAGACACATCCGATAATGAATGCATTTTCGTCAACCTTGTTGAAAAATCTAATATTCTTAGTCTTGATTTTAAGGACATTGCTCGCGAAACAAGACGCGACCCAATTCTGTCTAAAGTGCAGGAATCTATCCAAAAAGGTTTAGTGAAGAAACTAAATAGTGACATTTTTAAAGGGTACACCAACAAAGAGGTTGAGCTAACAGTAGACCAGGGCTGCATTCTGTGGGGCTATAGAGTAATAATTCCACAGAAACTTAGGAAATATGTGCTCCAATCATTACATGATTCTCACTTAGGAATAGTGAAGACAAAGTCATTGGCCAGGTCGTTTGTTTGGTGGCCCAAGATAGACAAAGACATTGAAGATTTAATTAAATCCTGCATTCATTGCCAAAAACTTTCACCGTCTCCTGCGAAAAGTACTCTTATACCATGGCAATTTCCAGATTCTAATTGGCGAAGATTACACATGGATTTTGCTGGTCCGATTAAAGGACATTATCTTTTCATAATTATTGACGCCTATTCGAAGTGGATTGAAGTTTTTAGAACAAAGGACATCACAACCAACTTCGTGATTACAAAGTTAAGAGAAATTTTTTGTCGTTTTGGCATTCCTACCACCATTGTAAGTGACAATAGTAGGCAATTTGTGTCCAATGATTTTAAAGACTTTACAAAACGAAACAAAATAAATCATATTTTAACAGCTCCAGGCCATCCATCTACGAATGGACAAGCGGAGAACTTTGTCAAAACTAAAAAAAAAATCAATCTTAGCAAATTTAAATTCTGAAAATAATGAAATTTTTGATGTTTTCTTGAACAGATTTTTGATGGACTATCGAAACACGAAACACTGTTCAACAGAAGAAAGTCCAGCGCAGATATTCCTTGGAAGATCTATTAGAACTCGTTTTGATCTTTTTAAACCTCCTCTCATTCGCGATAAAATTTGCGAAAAACAAAATAAAAGTATTGCTAACTACAAGGGTAAACGTTCTGTTACGTTCAAAAAAGGTCAAAATGTTTTAGTACGTGATTATTTTAATCCTCATAAAGAGTCGTGGTCCACCGCAATCGTTAAGGATCAAATTGGTCCACGTTCAGAGTAATTAAGCGACACACTGATCAAATTAGATCAGGCGTAAGAAGTAAGAACGATACGCAAACGCAATCAACAGAGAATACACTGGTTGCATCAGCTGAATCCATACAAAGCTCAAACGATAATTTAGAAGTTAGTGAAAATTGTAACTCTTTAGTAGAGAATAGCACCGAAGAAATTGAAAATCCCACAAATGTTGATGAAAAACACACGTCGAATAATGAAGTTGAAAAGTTTCTAAATAATTTTTTTTTATATTATACACATGTATTACGCATATGTAAAATTAGTGTTATTTCATTTAACTGAATTTATGAAACACACATTTTTGAATTCGAATCTCAATCGTTAATTTTAATTAAATCAAAATGTAAAAGTAATTCAAAAGGGGGAGGGGCGTGTTAGGTATCGTCATTGTGAATGACAACCCCAACATATCTCACCTTCAAGTATATATATTCACCATAAGAATTATCTTAGTTATTAATCACATCTCATTGTTAGTATATAAGAAATGCTCAAGCAGTCAATAAAGTGAAGTCATGAGCTAACGACTCTTCTGTGCGTTTCACTCGGTATACTACAGATAAGAATCGCGCTCACACCCTAAAAAATTAACCTCATCGGATTCGATGTTGTCGGCTTCGTTACTGTATGTTTCTTCATTTTGCGATTCCCGCTCGTCGGTAAGATGGTTTACGCGCTGTATTTTTGGTCCTGTGTACCGCCCTGAGTTTGCTACCCGTTTTTACCCGTTCGCTTGCGGCTTACCGTATTCTTCCTGGCTGGGATTACTTGCTTGGTTTTTAAATTGGGATATGGAGGGATCTACTTCCATAGGCTCAATGCGCCTTTGGCTCGAATAATTACTACTGGTGAATGGTTTTTGGGTATTTCCATAATTCTGTGGACGACTGGTTTGTTTATTTTGTTTGCTTACTGAAAAATACGGGTTTTTATGACCCACACCGTGATCGCAGTTATTTGTCTTTTGATTGGCCGGATTCTGATTTCCGCCAGGTTTTTCTTCACATCTGTTCGCCAAATTCATTGCGAAAGCGTAACGCTCATTGTTGGCATCTACCTCTTGTGCCAAAGCCAGGGCGGATGGGAGGTCAGATGGCCTAGATGCGAACAAGATATCACATAGTGGTTTCCTTAAACCTGATATAAATACTCTGAGTGCATCGGCCCTATATTTCTCATTTATAGTGTCTGCAACACCACTCTCATAGGGCATAATTGAAGGGCTCAGAACCAAATGGATCTAAGTGACTTTGAAATTGATTTGCGATATTCAAGTTTAAAGTTTACTGCTTTTTGAAAATTCTATGTAAAATCTGGGTAGGGCGTTCATTGTATGTATAATAGATGGCACTACAATGTCCGATATGACTCGGATCTCTTTGCCAACAAATAAACACCATATTTCGCTATACAAATATGGATAAAACTCATTTAAAAAAAAAAATGTCAATTAGATCCTTTTGGTTCTGAGCCCTTCAATTGTCTTATTTGCCAACAAAGTTAGCTTCTTTTCTACCTCATCGTATAGTTCAAGGCATGACATTGATCCCTGTCTTAAGTCAAGTCTGTAGATTATAGAGCTTAAGTTAAGCACTGTGTTAAAAGAAGAAAGTACTGCGTCGGTAGCACCTCTCACTTTGTTTCTAATAATATTAACGGCTTGGTAGTGGCGTTCAATGCCTTCGTATCTCCTAAATAATTCGTAGGCATTGTGTGTGGCTTCCCGCCAGGATACGTACGTGCCTTGGTAGCCAAAAAATTCCGGAAAGGACTTTTTCGCGTCTAGCGTAATGTCGCAGGTAGTTAGGGGGCTGATTGTTACCCTCTTATATTTTTCTACCTTAGGTTTGTTTATTGTTATTTGATTCTGCAAAGAAAGAAGCCTTCTGTCAAACTTTCTGTTCGGCTAAAGCTCTTCTGACCTCTGCTTTTGCTATCTCGCTAACTTGTTCTGTATTCATTGTATTTTGTCTGTTTGATGCTAAATTTAAATTATTAAAGTGGTCCTCCAACACCTCGGTCATCTAACATTCAAAGATTTTCTTGAAAAATTTTACAAAGGTTTACAATTTCGGTTTTGCAGTTTCACTAATTCTTTTAGAGTACTTCACTTACCTCTTCATACTTGGGTATTATTCTAGCCTACGTTAATTCTTGATTTTCTTCTTTGGGTTGTAACGATTCTTGTTTCTACTCCTTTCGTTGTTGCTTGCTACTCTTCGGTCTATTTTATTTCTATTCACCAGAATGCCTGTTTCAAATCCTTCTAACTGTTTGTGGTTATTATCATTAACTTCGTATTCACCAGGCTTTTGCTGATGCAGCTAAACATGACGAAGGGAATTATGGCGCTTGTGATATTGTCATAGCGCAATGACCACAGTCGATAGGAATAGCTATTGTTTCGCTGACACAGCGAAGTGTGCCAACAACGATATGCGATCATGCCATGTGATCGCATTTCTGCTGATCCAGTATTTGCATGAGGTGGCGTGCTGTCGTAATTTGGCTGAATGTGATTGACCTGGGCGAAGGCTAGGAAGACAACTGTGACATTTGGTTAATGACATCCGAGATAAGAAACTTGCGATAACTTATATAAGCAAAAAAATTATGTATACAGAGAAACCTCTCCTAACGGACACCTCTATTGGAGGGACACCTCCTTTGGCCGGACAGTTTTCATGCACCAAGTTGTAAGTACATTTTTGAGAACAAATTACCCTCCCTTAGGCGGACACTCTCTTGGCCGGACGCGGACAGTTATTTGCCTTAAAATTGGACAAAAAACCTCCACTGAGCGGACACGAACCTCTTATCAACGGACACTGAGATCAGTTTTCATAACAAATCAATCATAAACCTCTCTCGAGCGGACGCGAACCCCTCTTAAGGGGACAAAACATATACATATAAAAATATTTTTGTACATACATATGTATTTACCAAATGAAAACTGGGGATTCCCCGAACTAAATGGACGTTAGATAAACACTCAAATTTAAAAAGCTTCACATTGTAGGTTTAATTACATAACGCAGTGATAGTGATTTAATTATGTTCAGTCATATCGTAAACATTTGATGTGTTATGAGATAGTGAGGTCAATCCTGAGCCTAAACCAAAACAATTAAAATAATTAACGCTAGTAACCAAAATAATTGGTCTGGTCGTGCATTAGATTAAATAATAAAATCGTACAAAACCTATTTTTATTTATGGTCTGCCCATTGTTTCAAATGATATTGATTTTTTGATCAAATTCAAAATTGAAAAAACGATGGCTGCGTTGAAAATAAAAAAGAAAGAAGAAATTCGAGTAAAATGGCTGTCTGGCAGCAATGTTGAATCCAGAAGGTCTTTTATGAAAACCGATAGGAAAAAAATAGATGAAATGTGTTTTAACTGTTAGTAGGGCAAGAATCCAGAACATTCGCATATCTGGTTCAATTATTTAAGAAAAGGCAAAAGAAGTTGCCCAAAAACTGGGGGTCAGTGGCTTTGTGAGTTCTAACGGTTGGCTTCAAAAATGGCGAGCTCGTCATAATATAAATTTTAGATACATTTGTGGTGAAAGTGCTGCGGTTAATATGCAAGATTTACAGCGATTTTTTAAATAATGAGTCCGATATTTATGGATTTATATTACTTATTATCTGAAGTACAATTTATATTTATGTTATTACTTTATCTGAAAGTATGTGAATGAGTTATGCATGTTTTGATATGAATTTTTCAAGCAATATACATATATATTTATTTCGCAATGTATGTAATATCAATATATTTTATTTGATTCAAAATGTGGTGAGTATTTATTCCTTTGAAAATTGAAAAATTTCTAAAATAGCCATCCACTACTTTGAGCGGACACCTCTCTTGGGCGGACAAAAGTTGGCCGACGGTGAGTGTCCGCCCAAGGGAGGTTTCTCTGTATATAAATACTTATACTGCTACACCGCTACCGCTGCTGCTGCATCGCCAAGTGCTGCGTGTCACACTGATTCCTCGGTTTCTATGCGGTTTTCTCGTGGCGTGAGTACCGTTAATGAAATTTTGCCATGGCTAAGTGGCGTGTGTTAGTGTGCCTTTGTGCTGTGCAAATTGGTACAGTTGTATTATTTCCGTTAAGTCTTTGTGAATTAGTTATGTTGTATTAGTTCAAGTTATATTAAATTTCGCTTTTATTTCTGTTGAATTAGGTTTTGTAGGTTCGATTTTTGTATTATTTTCAATGATTTGATTTTATCTCTGCCAAATTTAGTTTGTTGGTTAGTTTTTCGTCTTAATTTAAATAATTTATTATATTCACCCCTATTCTGCCTTTCGATTACGTTCCCGCTCTACGCTGCGTTAGGATCGAAAGTAAGTATTCTGAGTTACGTTTGAATTGAAAGAAGAAGAGGAAGAGATATACGTTTTTCGAAATCAGCTGTTTGCCTAGGAATGTGTGAAACTGAAACATAACAAATCAAACCTACGCAAATTAGTGCCATTGAAATAAAAGTACAATTTCATTGATTTATAAACATTATGTTTGAGCATTATAAAATAAATTGAGTGAAATTTTATAGATCGATTGATTGCTTATAGCAGAGGACGGACGACCAACAAAAAGTAAGAGGGCATTGTTGGTGGATGTTACCACATCGTCAGTACGTAGCCGGCATTTTCAATAGAGTTGGTGCTAGAAGAGTCTGCTTAGTCGACCAGGTACACAGATGGTTGGCGTCGCGTCGTGGGGCCCCATCATACGCCGAGCAAACATTAGACATTTCAGGGTTAAGTCTGACCGCAGGTGGTAATTTTCGGAGTTTAAAGAGTAGGTGTGGTGCTGTGGAGAGGCTGCCGATGCACGTTTGGATATAATGGCTTATTATTGATCCTTTCTTCGTCGCACCTTTTGAGTTGAAGGAGCTAGAGTTGGCTCTCAGTAAGACCAAAAACTGTAAAGCCCCTGGCAATGACCGTACACCATATGAATTTTATAAATATGCTCCGCAAAGCTTCCAAAATGAGGTTCTTTCTCTGCTTAATTTAATTTTTCTTAAAAAGCACGTCCCTACGTCCTTCGGATCCTCTGTGATAAACACACTTTTTTTTAAAACGCGATCCTTGTCTCCCCAGTAACTATTGAGGTCTGTCTCTACTGGATACGTTGTATAAGATATTTACTGGCATGCTATTAAGCCGCATTAATGCGTGGATTGAATGTCATGGTATACTTACAAAATGTCAAGCGGGTTTCCGTAAGAACTATTCAACCATCGATAACTTATTTAATTTGACAAGTACATATCGTTAATTTTCACTTTGCTGCGAAGAGAAAAACTTTTGTTTTTTTGTAGACTTTTCATGTGCCTTTGATACTGTCGCTCGTAGCTTGCTTTTCTATAAGCTGGCCCCACATGGTCTGTCAAGTCATGTTATTGATATTTTAAGCCTTATATATGGGGATACTACGAGTCAGGTATGGTATAATGGAAAGCTCTCTAGTCCGTTTTCAGTCAACCAGGGTGTTCGGCAAGGTTGTTTACTAAGTCCGGTGCTTTTTCCCTGTATCTTAACGATTTAATTGATTACCTTCCAGGTGGTGTTGAAGTCGCGAATATGAAAATCAAGCTTTTGATGTATGCCGATGACCTAATACTATTAGCGGAGTCGGCTGTAGAGCTGCAAAGCATGATAGATGCTTTCCATGAGTGCTGCAGGATGTGGGCATTAAAAGTGAACCTGTCCAAATCAAAAGCACTTGTTTTTAGGAAGGGTGGCAGGCTTTCTTCTGATTGCAAGTGGTCTTTTGGTGATGATCTGGCCTGTATTTCGAAAAAGTTTAAAATCTTTGAGGCTGCCGCAAGATCTATTATGTTATATGGCACCCAAGTGTGGGGTGGGGATCATCAAGAACAAGTAGAAAAACTCTTACGTTTCTTCGTAAAGAAGCTTATTTTCTTACCTTCGAACACACCTAACTATATGTTGCATTTAGAATCTGGTATACTGCCCCAGTTCTTCCACACACTTCGGGCGCACATGTTATTTATAGTACGATGTCTTAGCTTACCCTCGAACAGGCTCCCACGTATACTTGCTGAGGAAAGCATTCACCAGGATGCTCCCTGGGTCAAAAATTGGAAACGTTATCACTCAGCGCGGGCTTAGGTCCTCTAACCGAGTTTTCTCCTGATTCTCTTAAAGATTTCACTCCCCTGCTGATTAGTAAACTAGTCGAACAAGAGTTTAAACTATATGTGGATCGTGCTCAAGGCTCTGCCACACATGATCTTTACCCTTACTTGGCTCCCGTGAGCATTACATACTTTGACGACGAACATTCAGCGTACCCCATAAGCGTAATTTTCAGCGAGAGAGGTGGGCTTTTGAATCTTTATGCAAAATCTTATAAGAATGTAACAACTGGAGTATGTCCAGTTTGTAACCTAGGCGATGATGAAAGTATTCACCACTTTATTGGTGCCTGTCAAGCCTACAATGATTTCCGGTTGGTTGGCTTTGGTGAAAAAGTTTTGGACCTGGCAAGTGTGGTAAACATCCTAAATGGTCATGATTATGGTTCGCTGTTTAAATACCTACAAATCAGCTTAAAATATAGGGATCTCATTATAAATGAATTTTCCTAGGCACTTAACGTCAAACAGTTTTTAAAATGTTTTTATTAGGTCGCTTTCGTCGTATCTGTCCGCGGATTTTTGCATTCGATTTTAAACCAACTGCCTGTTGAGCTAGGGTCTTGAAATTTTCACCATAGGTCAGGTCCCGATGACAATGCAATATTATGAAAAAAAATTACGATAAGTGGCGCGTGGATCGCTATATTTCCAAAATTCGCATTTATGGTCCGATTTGGATGAAATTCGGAACATGTATTACTACGATGAAAAGAAATTTTTCGGGAAAAAAATTCCGCTAGATGGGCCTGACATCGCGGTAATGAAAAATCTAAATCGTAATTATGGACCGATTTGGCTTATATTTTACGTGTGTGTTACTTAATAAATTTCCAAATTGTCAAAAAAAATTGGACCCGCTAGGTGGCGCGTGAGTCGCTCTATTTAAGAAATGCGAAGGTCTGTTTTCGGTGTCGATTAATTCATTTTTCAACAAACTTCCCGTTGGGGTAGAATCTAGAAATTTTCATCATCGTTTAGTTTTCTGCCCCCACACAATATAACAAAAAAAAAATTCCGATAGGTGGCGTACGGGTAAAGATATTTGAAAAGTTTCATTTCCAGAGATTTTGCTTTGGATTTTGAACTAACTTGCAGTTGAGCTGCGGTTCTGGAATTTTCATAATCGTTCAGGCTTCGCTAACAATGCATTATACGAAAAAAAAAAATCAAAAATATTGATTAATTTCATAAATCCCATATATCGTCCTATCTTGTGTTTAGTCGTTTAGTCTTATTGCCACAGATATTATAGGAAGTAGTGGATTGTAGCATGACGTTCGTTAGTTAATCTTCAGCGCCATCTGCACATTAGTAGATTATAGCATGATGTTCGTTAGTTAATCTTCAGCGCCATCTGCACATTAGTGGATTATAGCATGATGCTCGATAGTTAATCTTCGGCGCCATCTGCATGTGAAAACGCATATTTAACACATTCATTCGGTCGGTTGAATGCAGATGGCGCCGAAGATTAAGTAACGAACAACATGCTATAATCTAATAATGTGCAGATGGCGCCGATGATTAACTAACGAACGTCATGCTATCATTTTTACAATCTCACAAGTAAAAAGTATGAAATAAAAAATAGAATAAAAAAATATTTTTAATTTAAAATGTTTTTAAATATGGGGATACTACGAGTCAGGTATGGTATAATGGAAAGCTCTCTAGTCCGTTTTCAGTCAACCAGGGTGTTCGGCAAGGTTGTTTACTAAGTCCGGTGCTTTTTCCCTGTATCTTAACGATTTAATTGATTACCTTCCAGGTGGTGTTGAAGTCGCGAATATGAAAATCAAGCTTTTGATGTATGCCGATGACCTAATACTATTAGCGGAGTCGGCTGTAGAGCTGCAAAGCATGATAGATGCTTTCCATGAGTGCTGCAGGATGTGGGCATTAAAAGTGAACCTGTCCAAATCAAAAGCACTTGTTTTTAGGAAGGGTGGCAGGCTTTCTTCTGATTGCAAGTGGTCTTTTGGTGATGATCTGGTCTGTATTTCGAAAAAGTTTAAAATCTTTGAGGCTGCCGCAAGATCTATTATGTTTTATGGCACCCAAGTGTGGGGTGGGGATCATCAAGAACAAGTAGAAAAACTCTTACGTTTCTTCGTAAAGAAGCTTATTTTCTTACCTTCGAACACACCTAACTATATGTTGCATTTAGAATCTGGTATACTGCCCCAGTTCTTCCACACCCTTCGGGCGCACATGTTATTTATAGTACGATGTCTTAGCTTACCCTCGAACAGGCTCCCACGTATACTTGCTGAGGAAAGCATTCACCAGGATGCTCCCTGGGTCAAAAATTGGAAACATTATCACTCAGCGCGGGCTTAGGTCCTCTAACCGAGTTTTCTCCTGATTCTCTTAAAGATTTCACTGCCCTGCTGATTAGTAAACTAGTCGAACAAGAGTTTAAACTATATGTGGATCGTGCTCAAGGCTCTGCCACACATGATCTTTACCCTTACTTGGCTCCCGTGAGCATTACATACTTTGACGACGAACATTCAGCGTACCCCATAAGCGTAATTTTCAGCGAGAGAGGTGGGCTTTTGAATCTTAATGCAAAATCTTAGGGAGCGTGCCATTATTCTGTATTACAAAATTCTGGGTGACAAAATTCTGTAAATTGCAAAAAAATTCTGCTTGAACAAAATTCCGCTTTTTTAAAATTCTGCTTTTTAAAGTTCTGCTTTTTTAAAATTCTGCTTTTTCAAAATTCTGCATGTTTAATGCGGAAATTCTGCTTTATTCAAGTTTTGTGATTTTCGTCATATAAGAAGTAACAAAATAAACATTTATTCCATAAATATACATATACATATGTTTAAGTGATAACAATATTTTAGTTTAACCAATTACAATATTTTTTGCAATTCTTTTTAAATATGTATGTACTGTGACTTAATTCATTTCTTTTCTTAAAAGTTCTTCGCAGCTGTTTGTTTTTTTTAATTATTTTCCTTTTTTTTCTAACTCTTTCTCCATTTTCTATTCTTGCTATTTGAGTTTTCGCTAAAATAAGTTCCTTTTGCAAACTTAGCACAAGATGGTAAAATTGCGAGCTTCTTCTTCCAACAATAACTTTCAGCCGGCGATGCCACGCTTCAATATTGTTTTGTGTTCTAGGAAATTGTAATTCCTCATTTGTGATAGAAGTTGTCATCTCTATGTAATATTTGATTGCAAACATATGTACATACCAATGTATAACTGTTGTCAACTATAATTAATGTAGGTATGTACATATGTACGAATATGTTAAAAACAATGGGGCGCATATACTCAAATTGTGTAAAAATTTTTACTAACTAATAACCATTCCTAAATTTGACAATGAATATCCCACAATGTTCTGTATTACAAAATTCTGTATTAAAATATAATGTTAACAATGTTAAAGAGGTCATGTAATTATTTTGAAAAAAGTGCGCACTTTTTCAAAATAATTACATGACCTCTTTAACATTGTTAACATTATATTTTAATACAGAATTTTGTAATACAGAATTTTGAAAGCAGAATTTTAGAAAACAGAATTTTAAAAAAGCAGAATCTTAAAAAAGCAGAATTTTAAAAAGCAGAATTTTGAAAAGCAGAATTTTGTTTTTAGAATTTTGTACATACAGAATTTCGACACCAACCCAAAATCTTATAAGAATGTAACAACTGGAGTATGTCCAGTTTGTAACCTAGGCAATGATGAAAGTATTCACCACTTTATTGGTGCCTGTCAAGCCTACAATGATTTCCGGTTGGTTGGCTTTGGTGAAAAAGTTTTGGACCTGGCAAGTGTGGTAAACATCCTAAAGGGTCATGATTATGGTTCGCTGTTTAAATACCTACAAATCAGCTTAAAATATAGGGATCTCATTATAAATGAATTTTCCTAGGCACTTAACGTCAAACAGTTTTTAAAATGTTTTTATTAGGTCGCTTTCGTCGTATCTGTCCGCGGATTTTTGCATTCGATTTTAAACCAACTGCCTGTTGAGCTAGGGTCTTGAAATTTTCACCATAGGTCAGGTCCCGATGACAATGCAATATTATGAAAAAAAAAATTACGATAAGTGGCGCGTATCGCTATATTTCCAAAATTCGCATTTATGGTCCGATTTGGATGAAATTCGGAACATGTATTACTACGATGAAAAGAAATTTTTCGGGAAAAAAAATTCCGTTAGATGGGCCTGACATCGCGGTAATAAAAAATCTAAATCGTAATTATGGACCGATTTGGCTTATATTTTACGTGTGTGTTACTTAATAAATTTCCAAATTGTCAAAAAAAATTGGACCCGCTAGGTGGTGCGTGAGTCGCTCTATTTAAGAAATGCGAAGGTCTGTTTTCGGTGTCGATTAATTCATTTTTCAACGAACTTCTCGTTGGGGTAGAATCTAGAAATTTTCATCGTCGTTTAGTTTTCTGCCCCTACACAATATAACAAAAAAAAATTCCGATAGGTGGCGTACGGGTAAAGATATTTGAAAAGTTTCATTTCCAGAGATTTTGCTTTGGATTTTGAACTAACTTGCAGTTGAGCTGCGGTTCTGGAATTTTCATCATCGTTCAGGCTTCGCTAACAATGCATTATACGAAAAAAAAAATCAAAAATATTGATTAATTTCATAAATCCCATATATCGTCCTATCTTGTGTTTAGTCGTTTAGTCTTATTGCCACAGATATTATAGGAAGTAGTGGATTATAGCATGACGTTCGTTAGTTAATCTTCAGCGCCATCTGTACATTAGTAGATTATAGCATGATGTTCGTTAGTTAATCTTCAGCGCCATCTGCACATTAGTGGATTATAGCATGATGCTCGATAGTTAATCTTCGGCGCCATCTGCATGTGAAAACGCATATTTAACACATTCATTCGGTCGGTTGAATGCAGATGGCGCCGAAGATTAAGTAACGAACAACATGCTATAATCTAATAATGTGCAGATGGCGCCGATGATTAACTAACGAACGTCATGCTATCATTTTTACAATCTCACAAGTAAAAAGTATAAAATAAAAAATAGAATAAAAAAATATTTTTAATTTAAAATGTTTTTAAAATGAACTAAAAACTGCAAAATAATTTCTCCTCTGCCTACATAGATTTTTCACCACGTAGAGCTTGTCCTCAACATTTATTAGTGGGAATTCTCATAGGCATTACAGTACTTGGCAAGATTGATATGTATAAAAACATTGGCGCACGCTATAGATGGTTCACATAAGTTTCTAAAAATCTTACTACCGATATGAGCTTTCCTAAAAAAGATCATCTTTTCACAATATAGCAAGCGCCAATTCAATAATTTTTTTCTGTTAAGTTTAGATAGATTTTTAACATTTTTGTATTATTTACAATAATTTCCTTTTTTCTTTCTGTTAAATTTAGATTGTACTTTAGTTTTTGTTATTATTCTCAATAATTTCTCTATTATCTCTGTTAAATTTAGTTCGCAGTTTTAGTAGTCCATACTATTTTCCATATTTTACTTTTATTATCTCAGTTACAACTAGTGTACAAATTAATTTATGATATTATTATCGCTTTTATTAACTGCGTTTAGCCAAAGCTAGGTTAGTGTAGCATTACATAAACACATCGCCCTTTTACTTTAATTGTCATGTGCACACAAATAATGTATAAACAAATATGAATGTACACAAACAACATTCTACCCAAATTAGTTACATTGAACTCAGCGGGAGTTTATACAAAGACTGCACACGCCGCACATAACGAGGATCTTGTTACACTTGTGCGGACGGTCAAAGACACCGCCAAAGACAGTCGCAATGTCCAACTGATCTACAACGTCAGTTTGTCAATGCGACTGACATATTTAGATATTTATTGCAACCATATGTTGACTTAGCATATTTAAGAACTATACATTTTAGTTTGTATGTATTAGTAATAAATACATAGGTATATATTTTAGTTCGTAAATAACTTGTAAGTATTAGTGTAAGAATTTAGTATAAAAGAAAGTGATTTCCAATAAACGAAACCAATTGATTCTACACACTAAACAACGGCTCATTCAATTAGCCAGGAAGTAGTTTACATGGCGATCCCGCCAGTGTCGTAACTAAGCGAAAAATTTGCCATGAAAAATAGCAAAACGCTTAAAAAGACCTTAACATTTCAAAATAAAAATACTATTTCAAAAAAAAAGAGCTAGTTTTTGGCTCTCAGCGCATAAATTAGAATCTAAATACGCTGTCTACACTGAACACCCAATAAAGGATGGTCTTGCAACTGGCGAGAACACAAGAAAAGAGGAAAGTTCAGATACTATAACTGGCGAAGCATGACTTTAAGCTTTCACAAAACCTCCATATGAGACTGGCAGCAATAATGCATAAAAGAGTGGAATAATTTGGTGATAGGTTAGGTTAGGTAAGGTGGCTGCCTCTCTGCGGTGCCGAGAGGCGCACTTAGGCCGGCTGGCCCATTGTGATACCACTGAGCGGGTTAACGTCCCTTCTACCTTAAAGTACCACCCTGTACGCTTAATGAAGTGCAGGATGTCCCCAATTTTTGCGTGTACACCAATGAGACAATGTCCCGTGAGCACCCCTATCAACAGACCAAGAGAGGGTCGGTCGAGTTTGAGCATGGACTCTGTTCGTTTGTTGCAAATGCGGGGCCAAGTTAACCTGGACACCTCGCATGTCGTTTCCCTAGCCCATCTAGAGTTTGCCTTTTTTTCGAACTTACGTAGGAGCCAGAGCTTAGTCGTGGCGAGAGGCGGGGAGATGCTCCCAGTGTGGTTCTCCTCGGTGTGCTCCGTGTCCTCCCTTGCCAGTTCGTCAGCAGCACAGTTTCCAGGAATGTCGCTATGGCCTGGAACCCATACCACCGCTGTGGAGCATTTCGAAGACAATTCATTGAGCAACTGCCTACAGTCTTGAGCTACTTTCGAGGTAGAGTTACTACTCTGAAGCATGACCTCCAAAGCTTTGGTAGGCGTGGATGGAAGTGACCCCGTAATAAGCACCGCCGCAGAACGCTGTACTCTACCCAGCCTTCCAGTGATGCTGTTACGTTCTAGTGCAGGCCACCATACAACAACACTATGGAAGAGGATGGGTCTAACCACAGCGGTATACAGCCAGTGCATCACACGGGGATTCAAACCCCATTTCTTCCCTACGGCTGCTTTGGATGCATAAAGGGCAGTGATAGCTTTCCGGGATCTGTCCTCAACATGCCTGTTCCAGTTGAGTTTGCTATCTAAGATATTGCCGAGGTACGGACCATTTCCGTTTTAGAAGGATTTACGCTAAGGCCGCTTACCATAGCCCAGTCCTCCACGAGGTTCAGGGCCGATTGGAGCAGTTCACTTAGGGTCTGAAGATGCCTGCCGGTGGCCGTAAGAGCGATGTCGTCGGCGTAGGCAATGATTTGGCAACCGGTGTTTTCCAGTTCCAGAAGTAGGGTGTTTACGGTTAGGTTCCACAGTAAAGGAGATAGGACTCAGGAGTGCCTCGAGATGCGTATCGCACTATTGAGGCCTCACCTAGATTAGCCTGGATAGTTCTATTTGCCAGGAGCTGGCTAACGAATTCCACAAGCCGAGGTTCCAGTCCCGTTCACCGAAGGGACTCGATGACGGCCTGCGGAAGTACGTTATTGAAGGCTCCTTAGATGTCGAGAAAGATACCCAGCGTGTACTCCTTGAAGGCAAGTCCCTTTTCTATCTTTTTGGTAATAGCATGGAGTGCTGTTTCCACGGACTTACCCTTAGAGTATGCGTGTTGAGCCTTCGACAGGTCAGGGCGCAGATTATCCCTAATGTGGGCGTCTAGTATTCTTTCCAGTACCTTGAGAAGAAAGGATGTAAGGCTTATAGGCCGAAAGTTCTTTGGTTTTGAGTGCGAAACTCGTCCTCCTTTTGGTATGAAGACTATCTTCCAATTGCCCATTCGACTTTTTGGGGGGTGATTATCCCCTCTATAGAGTCGTAAATTGTCCCGCCATTGTCGGCTATAGGTGGCTCCGTGGAACAGCTTGGGAAGTGCATAATTTATAATTTATAATTTGGTGATAGTAAAAAACAAGACTGGCAGCACAAAACAAAATAAATTGCGAAGACATTGGCAACCAGAAGACAAAACTAGTGGCAAGAATTGGGAAAGAAACCTCTGAAGATAAAAATAATGAGAACAAATAAGCCAAATTTGAAGCACACCCAATTCTAGAAGATAAAGTAGAAATCTCTGATAAATGGTTAGTAATTTTCATATTGGTAAGTACAGTTTTAATTGTCGCAATTACAATTTATAAAAAATTATGTAAAAAATAAATTGAGACAGTTAAACATTGTGCAACAACGTGTGTGACTTAACATCTTTTACTAAGAAATGAATCAATGGAAATAAATCCACGATATACTATATGAAGAAAAAACAAAAGCTATTAAGTCGTACAAATGTATAAATAAAAGCATTCCAATTACAACAGAAACCATAATAAAACACTTGAACATAATTCTAGAATCTCTAAATAGCATAGGACATACTTACCAAAGAACACCAGGAGGAAGTTTATCAATTTTTTTCCACCGTACGAGAGAATCACAGTCAGGGAATAACTAGCACTTTAGGCACAATCAAAGCAGATCTAAAAGGCGATAACCTTCTAATTTATCATAAATTTCATGTTGTAGAAGACCACTTTCCAATTCCATGGGATGGAATAATAGGCCTAGACTTCATAAAGAAATACAATTGTATTCTAGATTATGGAAAAACAGAGGACAAACTAATCCTAAGACCACATGATTTCCCTCAAACAATAACAATGTATTTAACAAACTGTCTGTCCGTCAACACAATCATCATTAGACGAATTAAAATAAATACAAATAACAAAAACATTTGCATACCACACCAACAACTATCCGAAGGCATTTATATTGCAAATACCATTACAAATAACGAGCAAGCTTTCGTTAGAATTATTAACACAATACATAACAATACAACTATTCAAAATTATAAAATTAATACTGAAAATTTAGACGATTATACACTAATTAAAGCAACCACACACAGTAAAAGTTGCACAGATACAGAAAAATTAAAAAGATTAACCGAAAATTTTCCAAATTTTGTTAAAGGTCAATTAACATCACTTTGCACAGAATTCATAGATATATTTGCACTAGAAACAGAACCAATTACTTCTAATAATTTTTATAAACAAGACTTATATATGAAGGATGACAAAACAGTTTACATTAAAAATTATAGATTACCCCAAACACAAAAAGGAGAAATAACCAAACAAGTAATAAGCTAATCAAAGATGATATAATAGAACCTTCAATTTCAGAATATAATAGTCCAATTTTATTAGTTCCTAAAAAATCACTTCCAGGAAAAACAGAAAAAAGATGGAGATTGGTTGTTGGCTACAGACAAGTAAACAAAAGATAAGCAGCAGATAAATTCCCACTCCCAAGAATTGATGACATTCTAGACCAACTTGGAAGAGCAAAATATTTTTCATGCCTAGACCTTATGTCAGGTTTTCATCAAATAGAATTACACCCAGACTCTAGGGACATTACTTCATTCACTGCCGAAAATGGCACATATAGATTCAAAAGCTAACCATATGGATTAAAAGTAGCCCCAAACTCATTCCAACGAATGATGACATTAGCATTAAACCATCTCTACATGGATGATTTAGTTTTATTAGGTTGTTCAGAAAACCATATGCTAAAAAATTTAAGAGACGTGTTCTCTACTTACAGAAAATACAACTTAAAATTACATCCAGATAAATGCCTATTTTTCAGCCAAGAAATAACTTATTTAGGACATAAATGCACAAACAAGGGAATATTACCCGACACAAGCAAATTTAAAACAGTTCAAAATTACCCAACACCAAAAACAGCGGATGTAGTTGGAAGATTCGTAGCCTTCTGTAATTATTACAGAATATTTGTACCAAATTTTGCAGAACATTCAAGAAAGTTAACTAGGCTTTGCATAAAGAATGTTACCTTCGAATGGACAGAAGAATGTCAAAAAGCCTTTGTCTATTTAAAGAAAGCATTAATTAGTCCAACACTTCTGCAATATCCAGACTTCGGTAAAGAATTTTGCATAACGACAGATGCTAGTGGGTATGCTTGTGGAGCAGTCCTTAGCCAAGAACATGATGGCAAACGATTACCAATTGCTTACGCGTCCAGGTCATTCACAAAAGGTGAAGTAAATAAAGCAACAATAGAAAAGCCATAACCTTCTTCAGAACATACGTCTATGGTAGAAAATTCTTAGTAAAAACCGACCATCGCCCATTAACATACCTATTTTCAATGAAAAGTCCTTCGTCTAAGCTGGCACGAGTAAGATTAGATTTAGAAGAGTATGATTTTTAAGTGGAGTATATAGCTGGTAAAGAAAATCATATCGCGGATGCATTATCCCGCATAACAATTACAAATTTAAAACATATGTCAGTGGAAGCAAATAAAATATTTAAAATAACAACAAGATCAACAGCTAAAAAGATCAGTAATAAAACTGAAATTACACAAAGAAAACCACAAAATTTACGAAGCGCTAAATAAATTTGAAGTAAAAAGACATGTCGAGCTCGGTTTCAATCATCCGAAATTATATTTCAAAAAAGGAAAGAAAATTTGTAGCAATTTTGATACAAGCAACCTAATTGTTGAGGATAAGATTGACTTAGGACAATTCTTTACCAGGCTCGAAAGAGAAGCCGGCAATTTAGGACTTGTACAAGTACAGTTGTCCCTAGGGGGAAAATTGTTTAAAAAGAATTATACTGCAGTAGGCAAATTTATATAAATGGGAAACCAAGTTGTCAACAAGCTCGCAAATCGCTCTAACCTCAGAGGTTATATGTGTGAAAAATCCCGGGAAATTAAAGAAATTCTGCACAAATATCATGACGATCCCATTAGTGGTGGCCACCCAGGAATAAATCGCATGACAGATAAAATCAAGCAGAAATATAGCTGGCTGAATATGAAAATGACATACGAAAATATGTAACGAACTGCATCCACTGCAAAAAAAATAAAATTAATAAACATATCAAAGAACCAATGACAATAACGGAGACACGGCACATTGCCAAAGTCGATAAATGGAAACGAATATGCAGTTACCATTATAATAATAATAATAATAATACCCAACGGATAACCCACCATTCCCGCCCAACCGACACGAGGGGCGCATCCGCATAACGCACGGCTTATTTTTTTTTTTAAATATATTGCCGGTTCGTTGAAAGGCAGGGGTTTGTTAAGTGTCGAGATCTAAAACTGCTCAGCTACAGAGAGAAACTCATCAGCTAAGTAACTATTGAGTAAAAATAAATGAATGAAATGTGCTGGAATGAGTGTTATAGTTATGACATAAACATCGGAAAGGCTCATTCAATTCAAAATTAGTTTTACATTGTCTCAGGAAAAGAGGTTTAAAATGTCTTGATGGCCGAAAGGGCACGTTAAAGTTCACTTCACTCAGCAGAAATGGACTAGAGACCAACCCGTTTAATAATTTAATGATAAAAATGATTCCGAGCATTTCCCTACGACTGGAGAGTGTCGGAAGGTTTATAAGTTTCAAGCGATCTGTATAGGGTGGGAGGTTGTATGAGGAATCCCATGGCAGATCTCTTAACGCAGAAAGTAAGAATTGTTTTTGAACCGATTCAATCCGATCGACGTGAACTTGGTACCGAGGGTTCCAAATAATTGAGCTATACTCTAATATCGGTCTTACTAGTGTTGTAAAAAGGGCTTTAGTTACATACGGGTCATTCAATTCTTTCGACCATCGTTTAACGAATGATAAAACGCCTCTAGATTTATTGACAGTTGCATCAATATGTAGATTGAAGCTAAGTTTGCAATCCATCGTAATTCCCAAATCCACAAAAACGTATACTTGTTCAAGACTATGATTGTTAATTGTGTAGGAAGCTGGTTGTGTGTTTCTGCGCGAAAAACACATATGTATATTTACATTTTTTAATATTGAGTGGCATAAAGTTTAAATCACACCAAGCACCCAGTCTATCAAGATCAGATTAAAGTAATGATCTATTTTCGCTCAGAGTGTAGGACATAAAAATCTTGACATCATCAGCGTACATCAAAATTTTGGAAAACTTAATAGTACTGGATATATCGTTAATGAATAGCAAAAACAGAAACCAAGATGGCTACCTTGAGGAACTCCGGAAGATACATCAATGACATTAGGTAGCGCATTCTTAAAAATTACTCTTTGTGTCCTGTAAAGAAGATAAGAGGATATCCAGCGGGTGAGACTGGGTTGAAAGCCGAGTAGGACAAGTTTATGAATAAGTAGTGAGTGACTCACTTTGTCGAACGCTTTACTGAAATCTGTATATATAACATCTATGTGCATATTTTCTCTAAACCCGCTCGACACATGTGTTGTAAATTCTAGTAGGTTAGTATTTGTTGATTTTCCCTTACAAAAGCCATGCTGACAATCTGCAATCAATGTGGAGATAGAATCTGTAAGCTGATTTGTAACAATAGCTTCAAATAATTTTGGAATCGCGAAAAGCTTTGCTATGGGGCGATAGTTGTCGACAGATGATCTACTCCCACTTTTATAAAGTGGCGTAAGGAAAGATTCTTTCCAAACTGATGGAAATACGCCACTTTTCAGAGACAAATTAAAGAGACCAGTAAGAGGCTTGTAAATGAAGTTAGCACAGTTTTTAAGAAAACATGCCGGAATCATGTCAGGACCACATTTAAATGACACTTTTAAAGTTTTTAGATAGTATAAGACATTTTCAGGAGAAATTATTGGACTATTAATAGAGTTGTTTGTATCCAACAGGTGATATTCATAGCAGACGGAAAACTCTTTACATTCCGTTTTGAGTTTACGAAACCATAAAATGACTTAGGGTTGCAGATAATGTTGGTTTTTATTTTGCGAATATAAGCATTGTAACATTTTTTGTTCAACTCAAAGTATTTCTGACGTAAATTCGAGTACTTTAGGTAATCTTTGTTTAAACCGGATTTCTTGTAAAGCTTGAATGAACGGTTCTTTTTTATTTTTTAAGGTTTTCAATTCTTTGGTAAACCATGCTTGCGTTGGTTCATGGTAGAAAGAGTTACGTCTAGGTACATGTTTATCAAATAGCCTATAAATAGTGTTATTAAAGTGTGAAAGATTAAGCTCGATATCGCCACAATATTCAGGCCAAGTAAATTTAGACAACTCTTTATTTAATTTATGAAAGTTGGCTTTTGCAAAGTCAAAATCAAAAATACTGCTACAATTGTATCGTTGAGTATCACTACCCTCTGCGTTAGTTCTGATTTCGTAAACGATCTCCAGAGAAGGATGGTAGACATCTTCCGGTAAAACCAGTGGATCACATCGACTTAAGCAGAACTTAGATAAATCATCGACGTAAACTAAGTCCAGGATCTTTCCAAAATTGTTAGGTATGACATTTATTTGATTAAGACAGAGGTCCGACATTTCATCCAAGAAGTCGTTGTACCCTGCTTTAGATGGAATTGGCACAACGCCTCCGTCAAAGATATTCCACGAAATATGGGGTAGGTTAAAATCGCCCAGTACGATCATTGAATCGGAAAGTTTAGTCATTAAATTTACAGTTTTGAACAGTGAGACTTGTTGCATATAACTTGATATATCTGATGACGGAGGAATATAACAAACCACTAAGTATATATAAGAATTCTCTAGAAGTATACGGACGCACTTGAATTCACTTGAATCCAATACAGGAACACTAACCTCCTCAGAGGGCACTGACGAATGAACAGCTATCAGAACAACCACTAAGTATATATAAGAATTCTCTAGAAGTATACGAACGCACTTGAATTCACTTGAATCCAATACAGGAACACTAACCTCCTCAGAGGGCACTGACGAATGAACAGCTATCAGAACGCCACCCCCGACTCTGTTAATGCGATCATTCCTGAATACCTGGTAATCATCAGATAACACTTCAGCGTTAAAAATATGTGGTTTTAGCCACGTTTCGGTAAAGCAAATAATATTATAATTACAGCAAAGTGATTTCAAATAAAGACTAGTTAGTTTTGTATTTAACCCTCTTACATTCTGATAGTAAACGTTTACAGTATTTAAATTTAGTTTTTTGACTCTGCACTATCACTAGGGACTCTTGCTAAAGTCTGTACGTTTTTCTTTGGTTTGTGATCAAATTCACGGACGAAAGCGCCAGACGGCCAAAACGAACTCTTCAAAATTGAGTCAAAATCATTGAAAGAAACATCAATTCTGAAGGAGGAGACGTTTCTCTCGTAATTAAATTTGAATTTTTTTATAGTTAAACTATCGGGTTTTAATTTAGAAAGAATGTACAACTTTATGTCTTTATGTGCCTCAAAACGTGACACAAAAACGGTTTTATTTCGCGGAACGACAACCAGATTCCTAGCGGTTGGTTCAGGTGCCAACCTAATAGGTTGAGGCTCAGTTTTTTTCTTTTTCGAGGAAGCAGCTTTGGAAGTTGATGGTTGGGCTGATGGATTGGGAGAGGCTAAATCAATAAGTTCTATAGACAAAGGTGCAGGAACACCCGGAATTGTGTTAGTAATTCCTACATCAGGCGAAATATCAACAGCAATTTTGGGATTGCTTTCACCAGCAATGATGTTTAAATCGTGAGATTTTACATCCAGACACTTAAAAGCCTTAAAAACTGTCTCGTACTTATGAAACTTTATAAGTGAGGTCTTTGCCGAGTTCAGAAACCCCTTGACGGACTTCTCTAAAAACTTTAAATAAATCAACTACAGTTGAACGGCACTTTAAACAAGACCACCGAAGGCCTTTATCATCGTGCACCAAGTCCACGATCCGACCAGTCAACCCAGCACACTTAATATGAGCAAGCCCATCACAAAGCCAACACGCCAAATAGCGTTCTGACTCACTTTTAATTTGACAATTTTGATAAATACAAGACATCACTAATTATCAAATTGCGTAGGAAAAATAAAAAACAAAAAGATTTAGGGAAAAATCAGTTATAAAAGGCAACACTGAAAAGCAATAGTAGCGAGCAGTTTGAGATACACTGTATTGTGACACTCAATAAACACAACGCAAACAGCTGTGAGAAAAGAAGGCAAGAAAATGAGGGAAATGAAAAAAGTGTGCACAAGAAACAAAAACAATAAATAACAAAAGCCAATCAAACGCAACAATAACAATATGCAAAATGATTCTGCAAATGTAAACTAAAGCAATTAAATTAAATTATTCACTTTCATAAAATATGAAAAACACAAGTAAAACAATTAACTTTAAACTTTACAGCACACCACTAGATTTTCGCACTTAATTTTATCACAAACACAGCAAAAATTTTCACAGCTACACAGCAGAAATGACGTTTGCGTTAGATTGCGATCTAACCAAATATTTGGTAGCAATTACAGTTCCAAGCAAACATGCAACCACTGTTGCTAAAGCTATATTCGAGCATTTCATCCTGATTTATGGTCAAGTGAAAACAATTTTAACAGACATGGGAACAGAATACAAAAATAGCCTGTTCAAAGAACTGTGTAAATTGTTAAAAGTTGAGCATAAAACTTCTACACCATACCATCACCAGACTTTCGGTAATGTAGAACGCAGTCACCGGACATTCGACGAATATATGCGTGCATACATATCCAGTGACAAACAACTTTAACAGACATGGGAACAGAATACAAAAATAGCCTGTTCAAAGAACTGTGTCAATTGTTAAAAGTTGAGCATAAAACTTCTACACCATACCATCACCAGACTTTCAGTACTGTAGAACGCAGTCACCGGACATTTGACGAATATATGCGTGCATACATATCCAGTGACAAAGACGATTGGGATGAATACCTCAGGTATTTCGCTTATTGTTACAATACAACGCCATCGACAACACATAATTATTGCCCTTTCGAACCAATATTCGCAAAACAACCACCAAATTATGAATTTTTTAAAGAAGATACAATTAGCTCGGTATACAACCATGAGCCATATGACAAAGGAGTAAAATACAAACTTCAAATAGCACAGCACAGAGCAAGAAAATTAATTCAAGAAGCAAAAGAAAAGCCTACCACACCGAAGGTCCGGGCTCGAGCCTTGGTACAGGTTACATCAAAAAGGGGTTTGAAAAAGTTTTTTCAAAACGGGGTCGCCCCTCGGCAGTGGTTAGGCAAACTCTCCGAGTGTATTTCTGCCATGAAAGGCTTCTCAGTCCCGCCAATTTGTAGAAACAAATTTCAAAGTGGCACACCACAAATTGGAAGAGAAGCTCGGCGCAAAAAATCTCCTAGGAGGTTGATGATATAACTGTTGTATATCGCGCCATATATATATATATATAAAGTTAAAAATAACAACTACACTTTAATTGCACATAGCATAGGAGACAGTAATAAATACAAAAAAGAAATCGTAATTCATAAGAATAGGCTTAAACAAGTTTAAAACCAGTAAAAATAAGCATGGCACTTTATCCATAATAATTTAGTAATAACAAAAATACATAAGCATTCCAATTTACTCAATCTTATATACGGCACAAGCCAAAAGTAACAAAATCAAGTATCATATAAAGTATACAAACGAAAAAAAAAAGAAAAAACATGTGACAAAACAATGGTTACAAGATAATAAAACAATTAAAATTTTGTCAACCCAAACAAGCATCAAGCGGTTCAAATAGATATATATTGTTGATTACAAATATATATATCGTATCTATTTGTTTTAAGAGGGAAGGTGTAGCATTGCATAAACACATCGCCCTTTTACTTTAATTGTCATGTGCACACAAATAATGTATAAATAAATATGAATGTACACAAACAACATTCTACCCAAATTAGTTACATTGAACTCAGCGGGAGTTTATACAAAGACTGCACACGCCGCACATAACGAGGATCTTGTTACACTTGTGCGGACGGTCAAAGACACCGCCAAAGACAGTCGCAATGTCCAACTGATCTACAACGTCAGTTTGTCAATGCGACTGACATATTTAGATATTTATTGCAACCATATGTTGACTTAGCATATTTAAGAACTATACATTTTAGTTTGTATGTATTAGTAATAAATACATAGGTATATATTTTAGTTCGTAAATAACTTGTAAGTATTAGTGTAAGAATTTAGTATAAAAGAAAGTGATTTCCAATAAACGAAACCAATTGATTCTACACACTAAACAACGGCTCATTCAATTAGCCAGGAAGTAGTTTACATTAGGTCGAACATTTTTCCTCATTTTTCATTAAAGTTTTATATTACCTCCGTTTTTAATTAATTGTAGTTAAATTTTTATATTATTTCTGTTTTTAATTAGGTTTTAGATAAATTTTTATATTGTATGCACATACTTAAAACTTTGCCACGAGGTACTCACCCACCGCCATTGTTATATTTCCTGAGCCTCCTTCGTTTGGTCACTTTTAAAATAAAAAAAACTTCTAACCTTTAAAGCTTTGAACAAAATTACTTTGATTTAATTAATAAAAGTCGGGTCCGTCTTCGACGCGTGCCAACCTATATCTAACGAAAAAAAAAGTGTTGTCAGATGTGAAATGTTTATTTTATCCTTACAGAGTTCTGTAGCTTCCCGATATTAGCAAATGGTGTTTTTAGCACGCCGATCTCATACGAGATGGCAGTTAATAATAATAATAATAATAATAATAATAAACCCAACGGATTACCCACCATCCCGTCCAACCGACACGATGGGCGCATCCGCATAACGCGCGGATCAAATTTGCCGAGTGTGTGAAAGGCGGAGGTTTGTTAAGCGTCGAGACCTCAAACTGTTCAGCTACAGAAAAACTTCATCAGCTGAATAAGGTACATACATAAGAGATTAAAATACATAAACATAAACAAAATAATTAGTTGAGAGAGGAAAGAACAGGTTTTTTTATTATAAAGAGCAAGTCCGAAGTATCAAAATTACAAGAGTGAGAGTTATATTTTTCACATAAACACTGAAAAGGTTCGTGCAATTGAAAATTGGTTTTACATTGCTTCAAAAAAATAGGTTTGAAATGTCTTGAAGCTCGGGAGGGAAAATTAAATTTAACTTCATTGAAAAGAAATGGACTTGAAATGTGTCCCTTTATTAATTTTACCATAAAAATTACACCACGCATTTCCCTACGACTAGAAAGATTTGGGAGATCGATAAGTTTTAACCGACTAGTATAAGGTGGAAGACTGTACATTGAATCCCATTGTAGGTTTCTCAGGGCAAAAAGTAGGAACTGTTTTTGAATTGATTCTAGCTTGTCTATATTAACTTGATAACGCGGACTCCACACAATCGAGTCATATTCCAATATCGGTCTTACCAAGGTAGTAAAAAGAGTTTTAGTAACATAAGGGTCACTAAATTCTTTTGACCACCTTTCACAAAGCTCTCAAACCTCTAGCCTTATTGACTGTTGCCTCAATATGCAGACTGAAGCTAAGTTTGCAGTTCATCGTTACGCCTAAGTCAACAAAAACATTAACATTTTCAATGCTGTGGTTATTAATTGCATAAGAAGCTGGCTGTATACCTCTACGTGAAAAACACATAAATTTACATTTCTTTAAGTTTACATTGCACCACGTAACTAAGTACTCTAAATCCATTTGAAGCAAAGACCGATCTTCCGCGGACGCATATGACTTAAATAGTTTTACATCGTCAGCATACATCAAGATATTTGAATACTTTATTGTTGTACAGATATCATTTATGAAAATCAAAAACAGAACCGGCCCAAGATGGCTGCCCTGAGGAACACCAGAGGATACATCGATAATATTAGAAATGGAATCTTTAAAAATTACTCTTTGAGTTCTTTCAGAGAGATAGGAGGAGGTCCAACGGGTGAGGCCCGGTTGGAAACCAACCAGATCGAGCTTGTGAATTAGTAGAGAGTGACAAACTTTGTCAAATGCTTTACTAAAATCTGTGTAAATGACGTCGGTGTTGAGATTATCTCTAAATAAATTCGACACGTGCGTTGTGAATTCAAGTAAGTTGGTTGTTGTTGATTTACCCTTGCAAAATCCATGCTGGCAGTTCGCAATTAATGTTGAGATTGAAAAGGTTAGACAATTAGTAACAATAGCTTCAAATAATTTGGGAAGAGCCGAGAGTTTTGCAATACCGCGATAGTTTTCTATCGATGACCTACTGCCATTTTTATAAAGAGCTATACGGAAAGACCCTTTTCATGAAGCCGGGAAAACGCCACACTGTAAAGAAAGATTAAACACTTCGGTGACCCCTGCGGGTTGGGGTTTAAAATATGCCCGCGGTAGGCATACCGGTCGTAAGAGGCGACTAATATGCACGAAGGTAATGATGTGCAACTTGATGGTTGATCTACGGACATGATGCCTCTCAACTCTTATTATCCATCTTCTCTTTCCTTTCGGAAGGAAAATCGCTACCACGACAGTCGGGCAGTACCGCAAGGGAGTACCGGAGCGTACCGGATTCATATCCGGCCAAGGACTGTTAATTCGACAACACTCCCCAAAACCTTCGGGGAGTGATTTTGTTGCTACAACAACAACATTAAACAGTTCGGTCAACGGTTGGTATATGTGTTCAGCACACTTTTTAAGAAAGCATGTCGGTATTAAATCAGGACCATGTTTAAATGATTCCCTCAATTTCTTGAGATGTAATAAAACATCTTCCGAGTTTAAATTAGGAACATGGATTGAATGACTTGAATGTGGTTGATATGGATAGTTGTTAGGTGGTGAATTGATTGCAATAGAATAATTAGACTTAAAGAATTGAGCAAATAAATTGGCTATTAGAGTTTCTTAATGCGCTTCCCCTCATTGCTTATGGTTTCGTAGACTATCTCCAGAGGGGGATGGTAAACATCTTCAGGTAACACTAGAGGATCGCACCTATTTATAAAGAATTTAGACAGGTCATCGACGAAGGCTAAATCCAAAACTTTACCAAACTTATTTGGTATAACATTAATTTCTCTAAGACAAAGGTTGGTAATGTCATCCAAAAACTCATTGTTACTAAGCTTAGCCGAGATTGGCACAATACTATTATTAATTTTGCTCCACGAGATGTATGGAAGATTAAAGTCCCCCAAAACAATAAATGAATCGGGCGGTTTTAACATAGAATAAACACCATTTAAAAGAGAAATGTGGTGCATATACACAGATAAATCAAATGACGCGATTTTTCAAGTAGTGATCACATTTGTGAGACAAGCCCTCGCGAATCCGTGTTTTTTTTTTGTGATTGTGTGGTACCATTATATTCTTCAGCTATTTTGTTTTGTGTTATTTTAAATACTAAATAATCCCAAGAAATGGTGACATTTACGCGTTTGCAATTGTATAATATGATGCAGCAACATAAAGATAAACATTTTGACGAAAAATTGGAATTCATACAAAATTACTTGCTATTGCTAACTTATGATAGTTCTGAAGTGGAAGAAGTTAAGCGAAATATTTCATTTCTCAAGTCAGAATTCAAGCGAAGGTGGCTAGCAGCTCAAAAGAAAGGTGATTTATTTTTGAAAAAGAATAAAGATTGGCTTCAGGGATCATTTACTTTAAAAAAATTAGACTGTAGTAAACGCACTGGTCGGGCTTCCTTAAGTTTTGGCAACTTTAGTGATAGAAGTAAACGGAGAAAAACGGAAGAGTTGAGGAAAAATACTGATGCTGACGTCTTAGCCTATGCCGCAAAAAGTTGTACGAAGAAGGAAGGAGAACTGAGTCGAAACAAGTGGAGAATATAACAAATTCGGCCAATATGTCACATGAATTTAGTAGCCAAAGCTCGAGAATGAAAAAAGATGACAGAAAACAGTTACCACCTTTTGAGGCTTTATGGATGATAGTTGAAGCTGGTCTTACTAGAAGACAGTACGAAGTTGTACGAAGTACAAACATACCTTTCTATCCATGTTACACTGTTATTCAAAAAGAAAAAAAAGAGGCATATCCAGACGAATCATCTTATCTAATCACTGAAACGTGTGCAGAAATTAAATTACAAAATCTAATGGACCTTACGGTAAAACGTTTCCTTATGTTTTTAAATGACGTCATTCAAGGACTAGAGCTGGAAGAGTGTAGCACGTTAAGGTTGGTTTCGAAATGGGGTTGTGACGGCTCACAACAAAAGCAGTACAAGCAAAAATTTCGCAATGATGAAGATTCTCACGCAAACATATTTCAGAGCTCATTTGTGCCATTACAATTGATTTGCGATCATAACAAGAAGATTATATGGCAAAATCCAACACCTTGCTCGCCGAGATACTGTCGACCTATTAGAATAAATTTTGTCAAGGAAAATACTGATATCATAAAATCGGAAATTTCTCATATAAATAATTCTATAGCATCTTTAGAGGAAACCAAAGTGAAGATAGATGGTAAAGATTTTTCCGTTAAACACACTCTTTTGCTAACTATGGTCGATGGGAAGGTATGTAATGCTGTTACGGAAACTACTTCTACAACGCGGTGCTATATTTGCGGAGAAACTTCGAAGGATTTCAATAATTTAAATAGAACAAAAGAACCTAATCCAGATGCAATTAGCTTTGGTTTATCGATTTTACACGCAAGGATTCGAATGTTTGAACATTTATTACATTTGTCGTATAAACTTCCTATAAAACAGTGGCGTGTAACGTCTTCGTGTGATAAAGAGCTTATTAACCAAAGAAAAAAACAGATTCAACACGACTTTAGACAGAAACTGGGACTCTTGGTTGATATACCCAAGCCAGGATTTGGAAACACTAATGACGGAAACACTAGTCGTAGATTTTTTCACGATCCACAAATTGCATCCGAGATATTAGGTATCGACCAAGATCTCATACATCGCTTCAAAATTATATTAGAAACAATATCATCTGGCCACAAAATTGATTCAAAAAAATTCTCTGAGTATGCAATGGAAACTGCTGAGCTGTATGTAAGCGTATATTCTTGGTATCCGATGTCTCCAACAGTGCACAAAATTCTAATTCATGGAGCAATTATTATCGAAAATGCATTATTACCAATCGGCCAACTATCAGGAGAAGCTAGTGAAGCGAGAAATAAACACTTTCGTCTTTTTCGCGATAATTTTGCCAGAAAAAATTCCAGAAATTCTTGTAACTTTGACATAATAAATAGATTGCTCTTAACTTCGGATCCTATTTTGACAGGAAAGAAGCCTCAAATAAAAAAAACATCACTGCCATTGTCAGAAGAGTGTTAAAGGATGCTGCTTTCGGCAGAAACTTATTCTATGGACATTGAATATGATGAAGATGATGATACTGTTTTTGATATTGATACTAATACTGAATGAATATGCACTTAAAAAATAAAGCTGTTATAATAGTTACAGTAGGCAACCGTTTTTTTTTTTATTAATAAAAGCGTTATTTTTATTTTAGCCGGCTAGACTAATAAGATACCCCACTGTGTGACGGTGGAATGTAGCAAACAGCAATATAAATATATCCGCTGCCTAACAGGAGTCGGATGCACTTAAACTCAATGTTTTCCATGGAGGGTATATCTACATCTTCAGATGGTAATGAAGATCTTACAGCCACCAAGACGCCACCACCGGTTCTGTTCAAGCGATCCTTTCTATACGTTTGATATCCGTTGCAAAAAATTTCCGAATCAAAGACATGCGGTTTTAACCAAGTTTCGGTGAAGGCAATAATATTGTAGTTACAATTGATATTCTGACAGATATTCTGGGAGGTCCCTACTTCGTTGAATTTGGGGCATTCGGCTTAAACAAAAATTCCCGAACCAAAGCCCCAGGTGGCCAGAAAGAGCTATCCAAAATTGCATCAAAATCGGACTGAAAAACATCAATCCTAAATGATGATACGGTTCTATCGTTTTTAAATTTAAAATTATTTATTATCATACCGTCAGCTTTAATTTTAGATTTAACATAAGACTTAAGGTCATCAACGGACGTGTCCCTCTCGAACCTGGACACAAAAACAGACTTTTTCGCAGGGACCACAACCAGCTTCTTGACTGTTGGTTGACTCGACATAGAACGGGTCTGAACAGCAAGGTTTCTTTTAGGAGCCTTGGAAGTGGAAGGAGCCACGGCTTCCGGACCCAGCGAAGCCAAGTTAATCAACTAAAAGGCTTGAGGTGCAGGAATAATCTGAGTGGGGGCTGGAATTACAGCAATAGGCAAACTACCACAATTAATAGTTTTCTCCTTAACAGCAGAAGAGCCGTCCAAACACTTAAATGACTTGAACAAGTCATCGTAATGTTTGAACTTCCCTGTTATGCTGCAAATTTCTTTGCCTATTTCAGAGAAAGCGTTACGAGTTTCCCTAAAAAGTCTAAAGAGGTCTACATCAGTGGATCTACACTTTAAGCAGGACCAACGTACACCCGTCTTCCCATCATTGATAAAATCTGCAACTCTACCCGTCAAACCAGCACATTTAATATGGGCGAGCCCATCACAGAGCCGGCAAGACAAGTAGAGTTCGGATTCGCTTTTTATTTGGACATTTTTTGTGTAGGAATATATATGTAACGAAAAGAAAATAAGATATAAAATTGAAGAAACGAAAACGTTAGTTTAAGAAAAGAAAGAAATAAGTTAAAATAAAAGCTGTTACTAAAAGTTTGAAAAGCAGGTTAACAAAATGCAACACTAAAAGTTTGGTGCGAACAGTTTGAGAGTCACTAGTTCTGACACTTCACAAACCACGCAAACAGCTGTGATAAAAGTAAAGAGCAAAGTAACGAAAAAACCAAAAACAAAATGCAAGAAACTAAGCCAATCAAACTGCAACAAATACACAATGCAAAAATGACTCGCCAAATACAAAAAATTTAGGTAAATTAATTTCAAAAGGTTAAAATTCACAAAGTATGAATTAATCAAACAAAATAAGTTTTCGCAATTGAACACTAAGTCTTTGCACTTATTTTTATCACAAATAAAGATCAAAAAGATAGTTAGCTTTATTTAATTTAACAATTTAAACACAGCACAATAAAAAAGAACTGCACAGCTATAATGACGTTTGCGTTGTTGTCCGCTTCTGCACCAGAAATATATAGTCGGTATATACATACACTCAAAAAAAGTTTTCCTTAATATTAGGAAGACCCATATGAATTTAACGACAAGAAGGGAACAATATTGCCCTAAAGCGTAATAGTCCCCAAGTACAGGATGTGATTTACTTAAACTGAATAAACACATATCAAGCAAAACTCTCTTTAACAACTGTATTATAAACAAAGAAATATGTGTCCTCAATTGAAGTAAAAATGTCTTTATCTTAAGTAACAAGTGTGTCACCTCATACGGCAACTCTTCAATCCTAATACGAACATACCTGCTGGTGTTAACACGGCAACTCAGCAGTATGCACGAGCATTATTCAGTATTCCTTACCAGCCGAACGCTTAAACACTCGAAGTGCGAAATATATTTTCATGTACTCTATTAAAATCGAATATCTATATTTTATCAATCAAAACTATTAAATAATAACATATTAAACTTTAAATTCCGGTTTCGTGTATAATTATTTGGACGAGAGTTCGTAAGTATATGACAAGTGCATATGAAACAAAGAAGTTTTTGTCCTCAATTCAAGTAAAAATTTCTTTAACTTAAGTAATAACTGTATTTGAAACAATGAAGTTTTTGACACCTAAATGGGGTCATTTTAAAGATATACTGGATAGAAGTAGACGAAATTACCTAATTTTAGTACAATATAACACTTACTTTTAAGATATTTTCCCCTTTATTGAAGTGAGTGTTTTACTTAGTAAAATACTTTTCATATACATATGTATGTACATTTATTATTGGTTTTCTATTCATTTACTTCAATTGTTATTAGATAATACAACTTTTGACAAAACGTTTAGAATTGATATTTAAGTTTCAAATACAAATTTTTATTTAATATATGTGCCTTAATTGGTGGGTACGATATTTCTTTTAAATTAACGAGTTTAAAATTTTTTATTTCTTCTCCTAGCATATATTATAATAAATGTTTTTCATATTTTATTACATTATCCAACTTAAAAACTTCTTCAATTTAAAAAATAAATATTTTGAAAGAAACATGCAAACATATTAGATTGAAAAACAGATGCCTTTTTCAATATCCTGTGTTGTGTTGAGAGATAACTTATAACTAGGAGTGGGATTTTTTTCGAATAATATTCGAATAAACACTATTCGGATAAACGAATAAAAATATTCGTTGCAAAAAATTCGATGGTATTTATTCGAATTTTTTTATTCGTTTATTCGAATAGTATTATTCGTTTATTCGAATAGTATTATTCGTTTATTCGAATAGTACTATTCAAATACTTTTGTTAATAGATTTTTGAAACGATATTCGCAGTTTTCTTTGCTTGTACCTATGAGCGTGCATTTATGTTTTGTATGTTTTGTTTACATGTACATATGTATGTTTGCGTGTACAAATGTGTGCCCAAGCAGTAGCAATATTTCTTTCATTATTCGAATAGTGGTAACGAATAGTTGTATTTATTCGGTTAATGGTGGTTGAATAGTTTTTGGCTTCTCTATAGTATTATATAAAATTCAAACTCGAAATTTAGTTAAAGCTAAACAGCCGATCCACTGGCCCGATTTTTTTCTTTCAAATTTTAATATATCATAATCAAGCCCGAATAGGACCATAGATACTTTTTTTAATAAAAATTTTATTAAAAACTTTTTTAATTGAAATAAATTTTGTATGAAAACCCATCTTTGCTTGGACGCTTTACCATTCAGTCGTTTGTGCTTGGAGAGCATCAACAGACCACATATTGCTCTCTATTTACTCTATTTTTGTACTCAGCTAGCACAGCTACAAAAATATGAGCGCCACCGTATACTTATAACCAAGGCAAATTAAACAAGGTAGAATTGACAACCAAAATATTTTGTTTTGTAGGAATTCTTACTTCAAAAAAGTACAAACCAACGTATTTACCCTTACTGGCCCACGTACAATATTTGGGCCCCATACAATTTTTGTATTAAAAAGTTAAACCGCATTTGCAAAATTCAAAAAGTTATTAATATAGTTCTTTGTAAACTATCTAATAAGCTCACTTTTTCCACCAAGTGCTACTTTGGAGTATACCTCTTTAAAGACCTTGACACAGGAAGAATGCCCCACCGAGTTCCGAGCGTCGACGTCATTCATCACAACCAGGCGCCTTAAAGCACTGAACAACTGCTACGTCCTGAAAAGTTTTCGATCTCTTTCCTTTTTATCAGATACATACATATGTATGTATTAATATAGCAACGATTTGCGTCACTGTTAACGACTATCATCAAGTTCTAAAAAATTTTGGGAGGAGTACCAAAGACACATTTAGGTTGAAATGAAAATCGGCCTTCTGAGAATAAATATTGTTATCATTTTGAAAATATTTTTAAAAATCCGAAGAACTAATCGAAGGCGTATTCTATAGTTTTTGTGTGACTCTTGAGTTACCGACTATTGTCAACGATTTAAAAAAATAACGCGATCCTCTCTTCTTGGTACACAAATTGTTTCATTGCAAATATCTTGCAAGCTACTCAAAAAAATTGTTTTCGGAATCGGATTATTATTTCTGGGCACTATGCGCGTCTCTTGATAATTCTCCTGAACGTGTTTCAGCACTCGGTTGCAGTCGAAAACAATTACCACGATTTATTATTTCTTCAATAAAAATAACAAACTGATAAAAATAAGAAATTTTGAAATCGAACGGGTTAACATTTTTTTTCATTTGACATTAAAACTCCTACAGAAAAGAGAGAACTGTCAAGTTCGCTTTTACTTTGTTTAATATAACAATGCATGTGAATGTAGGGTGGCACACACATATTCACACAAACAAGCAATTTGAGTGTTTATACCCAGCGTACTAGTACTAGTACAAGGGTATATTAATTTTGTCCACATAACGGTACTATGTAACGGCACAAAATAATCGAGTTAGATATAGAGTTCCACATATGAAAGTTCTTAGGTTGAAAAGAGGAATTGATTAAGGCATGTCCGTCCGTCTGTCCGTCTGTCCGTCTGTCCGTCCGTGTACACGATAACTTGAGTAAAAATTTAGATATTTGCATGAAATTTTGCATACAGGTTACTTTCTGGCCAAGGTAGGTTGCTATTGAAAATGGGCGAAATCGGATGATAACCACGCCCCCTTTTTCGATATCGAAAATTTCGAAAAACGTATAAAACGGGTTAATTCAATATCAGAAGCAGCTACAATTATAAAATTTGCAATATGTATTGATTTATATGTTCTAAGGCGGATTTTACGAAATTTTTTGAAAAGGGGCGTGGCACCGCCCCCATATATTTGAAGAAATTTTAAAATTTTGACTCCTAATAACTTGAGAACAGTTTATGCTAGTATAACGAAATTTTGTAGAGGGCATACTATTGCTGTGTTAAATTCAGATATAGAAAATAAACGAAATCGCTTGGCGACCACGCCTACTTTTTTATAAAAGTTATATTGAAAGGAGGTGGAAATATTGAAAAGTCCATATCTAATTAACTAATACCGCTATAATAATATAATTTGGTACATACATCAATTTTCATATTCTTTACATTATTTTTGCAAAATTTTGGAAAGTGGGCGTGGCACCGCCCACTTATGAGTCAAGCAATTTTCAAATTCGACTGCTAATAACTTCAGAACGGTGTGAGATAGGTTTACGAAACTAGGTTCCAGGCATGTTATGTTTATGTAGAGTACTACCACAGAAAATAAGAAAAATCGGTGAACGACCACGCCCCTTTTTGGACTAAAGTTCTCTAAACGAGAGTTAGGAAACCGGAATATGCAATATCTGTTTAACTGATAAAGATATAATGCTAAAATTTTGTACACTCATTCACCTGATGATGTTATTAGTGATGTTTAAAGGTTTTTTGGTAATATTTTGGAAAATGGGCGTGGCACGCCCACAAGTGAATAAACAAAATATCAACATTTCACTATTAACAAGCCACTGTGAAAGTATCATAAAGATCTGCAATGAAAACTGATCTTCAATAGGGACAAACAACATAATAAAATCCGTGGGCGTGCCACCACCCACTTTTTTAAAATTATGTAAATACTGATTAATGGACACATATATCCGTACATCGAAAAATTTCACAAAATACGTTAAAAGTTATGGGCATGGCACGCCTTCTTTTCCAAAGTTATATATAGGACATGGTATAACCCTTGAAAAGATCGATTCAGTACTTTTGGCTCATGTAAGCGGTTAAAGCTTTATAAGCAAGGAGCGTGGCCGCGCCCACCAAATTCGCTATTGTTTAGGCTCGGCATAGATTGGTTTTTAAAATGGGCGAAATCGGATGAAAACCACGCCCCCTTTTTCTAAAAACTAACGCTGGGTATTTAATGTTCGGTTCACCCGAACTTAGACTTCCTTACTTGTTTTATTGTAGCTACGATTGCTTAAGTTCGCTGCAAGCAGTGAGAGTAAAAAAATCTACAATTAAAACACTCAATACATCCAGTAACTCAAAATTTATGTAAGAGTATTTCGCGCATTTACCCAAAAATGGTTGAAGGCAGGGTTTGGAAATGTCATTTCATAAATTGTATTAAACCCACTCAAAAATCGTACTTTTTTCTTTCAAATTGTACTAAATTTTTTTTTTATGGATTCGCATATGTTGCCCTATTACTCATTTACTTTTTTTTTTTAGTATCGAAATAAAAATACATTTGAAATAGGTTTTTATTTTTATTTTTCTTAGTTCAATAACAGTTTTTGAAAAACATAAATATTCTTTCGTCATACATGAAACCTATTATTATTACAGACTAGCTGACGAAGGGCATGGCCACAGCTTTCACTTTTCGATATTGTGGTTTGTCTATACTATAATAAAACTCTAGAAAAATTGTGTCTGTATATTGGGAATTTCTTTGAAAAAATTACTGGGGATGACTTACGAAATGTTTAGGCACAACTAAAAAGTCAAATGGAAAGGAGATGACAAAATGTCTAAGTTAGACTATTAAAAAACGCCTTTACTTTAATTGGTTGCCGTAGACGTAAACGGGATAGAATGTGGGGGAAAAAAATATTGTTCTGAACCTTCTCTGCCTGTAAATTGTCTTCTCAAGTGAGGGTATCAGAATTTTATGAACTACTTACATCCCGAGCAACGCCGGGTTCCCTGCTAGTTATCTTAATAATTAAATAGCTATTTTTACAGTGTTGTGGGAATAATAAAATACAATTATTGGTAATAATTGAAGCTGTAAATAGACATTTACCATAAAGTTACTATACATAAATATGTATTTGTACATTTATATGTTTATTGCAGTTACATTTGCTTGGTAGGTTTTGTGCTAGGGCTTCAAGCAAGAGATGCCAGGGCCGAAATTCATTATGTACACTGTTTATTGTGGTAAGAAAAGGACGGGTTTGTGCTGATTTTTCATGTTCACATGTGTAAATAGTTTAAATTGCTAAAAGCAACATACACAACATAATAATACCAGCTTCCTATTTCTTGTTAAATACTCATATAAATGTTCTTACATACATATGTATGTAAGTATGTAGGTATGGCCATGGAAATTTGCGAACTCTTTGCATTGAATGGGCTGGTTAAGGATGATCATTAGTAGGTAGATTTTTTATTGTGTTTCAACAACTGAAGAATTGCATAAAGCGCGACTATTTGTTTTAAATTTGGGTGTCTTAACTCATTAACTAAATGAGCACAAAGGACCTACTTGCATCGAACTATAAATACAGGACAACGGATAGACACTGATCAGAACGAAAACTTACACTGAAGATGGCGGATCGCCGAAACCGGTTTGTAAACAAACAAAAATTGACAAGGGATGACGGGGGAATCGTTCCAATATTAATCTAGCATTCACCCTGTCGGAAAAACAGAAAATCAAAATAACTCAGTTATTTTTTTCATATATTTTTTATAAAAAACAAAAATCTGAAATGATAAGCTAATATCTCGAAAACTATCTGGTTGAGCAAAAAACAATGTATGATGTGTTTATAGAATCCGTTCGTGAGATATACGTAATTACAGGGATCCATCTTCTTGGTTCGAATAATGGTAAACTGCAAATATCTCAAAAATGAGTTTGATTTTCGAAATCAGGGGGTGGTTTTACATACGAATGTCATAACGGCGTCTCTGGCAAGTAAGATACCACAAGTATTGCACACAAAAAAAATATAACGCAATAGCCTTACTACTGGAAGTATTCGAGATTTTTGAAAAAATATCTTAAAAGTCATAAACAAGCTTTGGCAGAAATTGGCGGGTAATGTGGTATACCATGTCGGATAATGTGGTATACGTATACAACAATACCCGCACATCGCATCCTTAAATAAAAAGAAAGGTATTTTAGTTGGAAAACTTATATTTTATATCAAAAACTTACAAATTGGGGAAAGAAATGGATTGCAACACTTCAAACAAATTCAATTCGTTAACATAAGCAACCCAAGTTCAGATCCGGATGATTTTATAGCGTTTAAAAAATGTCTGAACCATTCAGTGAATATGGGGACCTGAACCCATCCTGAACAATGACAAGCTGATCCGGAGCCAAGCAGAGCGTCCTTCATGAGAAGAGGATTGTGGCTTTTCCGTGGAAATATAAGAAATGGTGGAACGAACCCGCCTCCCGCACTCATACAAGTGATGACAGTTGCAAGTGAGCCTCGTTCAGCTGAAGTCATTGTCCCAATTTGTTTTTTGCCTTTTCGGGCTATTATTTGTAGTTGTTGTGAAGGCATTACCGAAATTCCGGTTTCGTCCACGTGCCATATACGAGCTGGTGGAAAATTTAGTTTTATGTATTCATTTTCAAGTAGTTTAAAAAATTCTTCCACATTTTCCCGACAGAAACCACGCACACGGTCGACACTTGTACCAGTTGGCTTTCGAAAATTTAAAACATCCTGCTGACCCTTCAAAAAGCCTTTAAGCCAATCTTTACCAGCGCACTCTTTCATGATAGAGAACTTATTTGGAATATTGTCTTTTTCCCAATTTGATAGAAAAAATAATTAGCCAAAGAAAATATTAAACCAAATCTTTCTCAACGGCTGCAGTTAAAATTGGAGCCCGACCAAGTTTAGTGTCCAATAGTTCAGCCATGGGTTTCTCACTTCTGGACATGCGCTGCAGTGTAGTATGGGGGACACTAAGTCAAAAGAATACCCATATCTAATTTCCTTACTGCTTGTATAGCTTTTTTCATGTCATTTGCTCTCCATTTTCGCATTTCACCTTTTTTCGGCTTGTTTGTGATCGGAAGCTTTATATGGTATACTGTACCACTTTACCCGCCTGCATCGAGTTTTGTCACATTTTTTTTCAATAATTAGCTATATACAAATATATACACAACTTTGCAAAAACAGTTCACTATAACAATATTCTCTTATAACTTTTCCACTAATAAGATTAAGTAGCAGTTCTTGATTTTTTTCTAAAAAATCGTTTTGTCAGGGCACAAAAAAAAGTCAACCATACCACTACGCACTTTTATTAAAACCAATTAACAGCATCGCATGTAGGACACAAGCTAAAGCACGTATTTTTGATATTATATGAACGCCGAGCTATTTAGATAGGTCTCGTCACTTGCACATTTGTAGTTTCCGAGAAAAGCTGGTGTACCACATTACCCGCCTATACCACAATTCCCGCCCTTACTCTAAGTATATATATAAATTGAGGCGATTTCAAGTAAAATATTGCCTAAGAGCAGAAATGAGTATATATTTTACTTAAATTTAAGACAAGTTCCTCAAAATAAAGAAGAAAAAAGTTGTATCTCTTAATGGAGTAAGTATATATGCATCAGATATTAGTATATATTTTACTTAAATTTAAGACAATTAAGTAGGCTGAAGTACGAGTATCTCGAAAATCGCCGTTAGATTTGTCCTTTTTGTCAAAATACAAAAATTTCGCCAGCTTAAAGTCCAAGACCAGTTCCAAGTTGTTTGTGCCAGTGTGATGCAAAATGAGCATTGCTGGACTCGAAGATCCAACGTTCAAGTACCGGGACACCATCCGATCCGAGAAAAAAATTAAAACTGAAAATTTAATTTTTATTTTTGAGGAATAAACTATCGCTCAAGGAATGAGTTTTATTTTTGATCGAAAACATTAAACTTGAAGATAACTATTATTGTTGATTTTTATTTTAAAAAAATCAGAAAATAATGATAAATTCCCGATTTAAATAATCAAACTCATAACAAATACGGTCCCTATAAAATATGTGTCTATCAAAATAAATATTTTGGGTTTTTAGTTTGTGATGGTCGGGGCAGGGTCTATTATGAGTGTAACCGGCAATTTTGTACCTGTGATTCTAGCGGAGATGGCAACGATGTCGAAAACAAACCATGCTCAATACAGAATAAAATGTAAACGGGAATGAAAATTTGTGTAAAAAAGTGCTTACATTGTTTATTAATTTTTCTTACATTGTTTTTTAACTAGCACCTATATGTATAAAATTTGTGGTATTTTCGGTCCACGAAAATATTTACAAAACACGTGCAATTTTTGCCACGCCACGTTACCACCTATTTTGGTGGTTACCAAAATTAACTGAAACTTAGCCAGCAGAACACCAAAAGGGTGTAAAAGTTTCCAAATTACTCATTTACCGCGTTTAAGCGACATAAGCTACGCTTATTTCTTTCGTTTATTTCATTTGCATTTCATGCTTTTGTAATTCACATCAGCTTATGAAATATTTTGAAGATATAGTTCATGTTTTGTAACGAAAATGAGGAAGCCAACCACCCGCAATGCCTCAGAGCCAACAGTGTTCGCCACCGATAAATACATATAAGGTGTCGCAGGTGCCCCGCACCCTCGTTCTCTAAAGAACAAAAAATTTGCAACATTTGTGCAATACGGTCATCAGAACTTGAGCCAAATGATTGAATAAATAAAAATTTAGCAAAACGGTGATCAGAACCTGAGCCAAATAAAAAAATAAAATATTAAAAAATAACTTTAAAAAACCTACTCGACCGCTCTAAGGCTAGACATACCGGTAAAATGAATGTGGTTAGCACTCTAGATTTGACCCGTTATTCTAAGTTTCTGTTCTATTTTGGTCAGACTGTGATTTAATAATGTCTAATTTTTAATTTAATTTTTTCGTTTTTAATATTTAATACATATCTACAGACATATTATTTATTTTATTTTTTTACCCAAGATGTGATTTTTATATCTAATTATTATACATTTAATTTTGTTTTTTCAACCTTTCTGTTTAAATTATTTTTCCTTGCTGGCTTGAGGTCAGCTTAAATGAATTAAACCTAGTATTTCATTAATTGTATCCAATATATTTCGACTACAAACGGTAATCGTCATCAGGGTAACAACTAAATATAAAACATTAGAATAGAATGACAATTTACATTCAACTTAATGATAAACATTAAACACATTAAAAACAATTAAAATATTAAAAACATACATTTTTACACGTCTGTCCTGTTCAACGTGGAGTTGTTTACTGTCCGTCTGTTTGTCAACAAATGACTGTACAAGTGAGCGCAGTTATCAGTGTCCGCTTTTGTAATTCATTCTTATGCAGGCCGGTGTGTTACTTATATGAAGCATTTCTATTGTGAATCTCTTGCTGTAATGTGGTTCTTGTTGTAATATAGTCGTGTCGTCAAAGTTCGGTGAGTGGTTATTAATTGTACAGTGGGTCAGAAGTGCTGTTTTTTGGTTATTTGTTTCGCGGCAGTATTTGAAGCCGGATTTATGTTGCCGAGCCGAGATTTTAATTTTGCTTTCGTTGTTTCGATGTATAATTTCTTGCATGATTCGTTTTCATTTTCATTACAGGGGATTTCGTAGATAACATTGCTTTTTTCCGTATGAGATTTTGTGTTGTTAAATAAATTTTTTAATGTATTAATTGGTTTGTGCGCTATTTTCACTTCGTCTCTGTTGTAGCAATCTGATTGCGTTAGGCATTCTGATAGTTTCGGTACGTACACCACTGACTTAAATATTTATACCCAGCGTACTAGTACTAGTACAAGGGTATTATAATTTTGTCCACATAACGGTACTACGTAAGGGCGCAAAATAATCGAGTTAGATATAGAGTTCCAGGTATGAAAGTTCTTAGGTTGAAAAGAGGAATTGATTAAGGCATGTCCGTCCGTCTTTCCGTCTGACCGTCCGTGTACACGATAACTTCAGTAAAAATTTAGATATTTGCATACAGGTTGCTTTCTGGCCATGGTAGGTTGCTATTCAAAATGGGCGAAATCGGATAATAACCACGCCCCTTTTTCGATATCGAAAATTTCGAAAATCACATAAATTGAAACATTTGCATGGAATTTGGTGTATTGGTTACTTTCTGGCAAGGGTAGGCTGCTGTTAAAAATTGTCGCAATCGAATTATAACCACGCCCCCTTTTTCGATATAGAAAATTTTGAAAGTCACATAAATTAACATAACTTGAGTAAAAATGTAGATATTTGCATGAAATTTGTTATGCCGGCTACTTTATGGCCAAGGTAAGCTGCTGTTGAAAATTGTCGAAATCGGATAATAACCACGCCCCCTTTTTCTATATCGAAAATTTCGAAAATCACATAAATTAACATAAGTTGAGTAAAACTTGAGATATTTGGTACACGAGTTACTTTCTGGCCAAGGCAGGTTGGTGTTTAAAATGGGTGAAATCGGATGATAACCACCATAGATCGTCGACGTATTTGGTGAATAGTCTTTGTGGTCGTCGTAATTTGTTGACGGTGTTCTCTAACATGTCCTCCATGACAATATCTGCTATCACTGGTTATGTGGGTGATCCCATCGGTGGTCCTTTTAGCTGCGTATATATCCCATCATTAAACTTAAAATATCGATTTTCCTCGATTCAAAACCATTAAATTTCGATAAAAATAGTCTTTGGATTTTTTGTATGCCCTTCTATTGTCGTCCATTTTTTCTTTATAATGTCAAGTGCTAATTGTGTCAGTATACTCGGGAATAAAGAATACGTCAAAAGATATTAGTTTTCCATCGTCACAAATGTAAGTGTTGTTTATCCTAGTTTTAAACTCTATCATATTTTTTATATTGTAAGTCGAGCTAGCTGTAAATTTTTTAAATTACCGCAATGTATTTGCATAGATTATGTGCCGGTGATTCTTCTTATGTACCTTCGGAAGTCCATAAATCCATATAACAACAACAAAAAGAAATAAAAAACAACTACAAGGCAGATATGAATAAATTCCAATGCATATCAAAAAAGTTGGTAAAGATTAAATCTAGCGTTAAATCTAGACGGACAGTTGTTGTTTTTAATATTTCTAATGTTTTTAATGTGTTTAATGTTTATCAATAAGTTGAATGTAAATTGTGATTCTATTCTAATGTGTTATGTTTTATAGTTGTTACCCTGATGACGATTACCGTTTGTAGTCGAAATATATCGAAAAAAATTAATGAAATAGCTGCTTTACTTCATTTCAACTGACCTCAAGCCAGCAAGAAAAAATAATTTTTAATTTATTTATCTGTACTTGACCACCACTATTATCCATTATCTTTTTCTGAGATTGTATGTAATAATATTTTTGGATACTTACGTGTATATTTATTCTCGATTCTTGTACTAAAAAAGAATGGATATTTCTCATTGTGCTAATACATATTTTATCATTCAACCAACTTAAAAAAAACGGGCTGGTGAAAATGTCTGATTTTGCCAGTTTTACTTACTGTAAATAAGCATCGGATAGTGAAAACCATGGTGCACATTAAGGTGGATCGACGAAAAAAGTGTTTCCAGTCCACCCCTAGGATTAAAGATATTTTGAAGGCGATCCCAAAAAAATTTTTTTTTTTTTTGGCCACGCCCGCCCGATGGGCTATTTTATTTTTTGACACTACGTCGCCATTTTAAGTTCGATTTTAATGAGCCGTACACCGTTGTTCATGGCTTGGAAGCCGCCACATTTCTTACCTTAATCATTTTTTATTCCGAGTTCAAATTCTAGTAGTGACTGTCGGTATCTCGTTTCACATCATACCTAAATTCCATTTTTTTTTAGTCTGTCGGAAAGGCCTTTAAATTCTGTGAAACTTTTTCTTTGACAGTTACTACTTTTGTTCATAATTAAAAAAGTTATAAAGGTTTCAAAAATCCCAAATATACAACTATGCCAAATTTTTTTTTACTAGAATTGGCAACACTGGTTACTATTACTTTTAGTTAAATGTTTTTTGTTTATGCTTACTCAATTTTCTCTATGATAATATTTCAGTTTTTTATTTTTTTTTCTCTCTCTTTGCAGGTGTCCCCTAAGATCCATGAGGCGACCAATGTTACACACTCCTCCAATATGGATTGGCGCTTTTATCAATGTTCTGGCAATTAAAGCTTGTGGAGGATTAGGACTTTTCGTAACCTGTATTGTGTATTTCTGGCTGGTATGTATGTTGCTCATGTTTTTTTTAGCGGTAATGTGTTTTGTAGCTAGTAGTAAAGAATAGCAAGCAACCAACAGCTGCGAATTTCCCGAATCTGTAACACCAGAATCTTGCGAATCAATTTTGAAGGCACTAATATAAATATATTTTTAAAATTAAAAACGAATTGCGTATGAGCTCAAGTTCTTTGTGCCCCTTGTTGTTGTTGTTGTAGCGCTACTAAGCCCTACCTAGGTAGTCAGTGTCTTACCCAGTACTATCATCAAACTATTCTAACGGAAGTCCTAGAAACCCAGCGGCTTCGACAGGGGTGGACCAGAGGGATATGGGTTTTAGAAAAGTAGGCTCGGTTGAGCAGACAAAAAGATGATTAGTATTATGGGGGGACAAGCCGCATGCCGGACAAACATTAGGCAAGTCGGGGTTCAGTCAGAGTTTAACCTATTACAATATCCAGACCGGAGTTGAGCCAGCATCACCCTAGTCTCCCTAGGCAGCTCGCGCTCCTCTTCGGCAACGGGTGGTGTTGTTGTCGAAGTGTTTGCGTAGATGGCTCCTTATGCTCCTTGGGGGCGGATTCTCGTTGACCAGGCGTCTGTTCGGATGCTGCGGTTTGCAACAGTTGAACAGGAATTGCCTGGTCAACATCTCGCTATGCTCTTTAACGGCGAGCATTTTCGCTTCATTATGAAGGTGATGCTCAGGAGACATAAGAAGACATCCAGTGGCGGTACGAAGGGCGGTAATCTGGCAGACCTGTAGCCTCGTTCAGTGTGTGTCAGCTAGCCCCGGCCACCATATTGGCGTCGCGTAGCTCAGTACCGGCTGACCAATTGCTTTATATGTAGCTAGTAACGTTTCTTTGTCTTTACCCCAAGTGCTGCCAGCTAGCGACTTGAGGATTTTGTTACGGCTTTAGACTTTATTGGCAAATGCGGTTACATGAGCGCCGTATTTGAACATGTTATCAAACGTCACCCCTAAGATTTTGGGGTGTGAGACACTTGGTGGTTTGACACTATCAACGTAGATGTCTAATTCCATGTTCACTTGCGTTGCCCACGTCGTGAATAGGGTGGCCGAGGACTTATTCGGTGACAGTGCCAGGTCTCTCCCGGCGAAAAATTCGGACACGGCTGGGAGGTATGAATTTATGCGAGAGCAGAGTTCTTCAGCCTGTTGCCAGAATCGTGCAATCGTCGGCGTAAGAGACGATCGAGACACCCTCTGGTGGGGGGGGGGGGGGAGTTTCGATATGTAATAGTGAAACAGAAACGGGGAGAGGACACCATACTGTGGCAAACCTTGTTTAACTATTCTGGGTTTTGATCTGGCGCCTCTGAATTCAACCGACGATTGACGGCCACTCAGGTAGTTGGCAGTCGAACGTTTAAGACAGGGGGGAAGGGACGACTTTTCAAGGTCTTTCATTAGTTGTGCATGGTTGACCGTGTCAAAAGCTTTGACCAAGTCCTGTGGTTTGGACGCTTTTGGTTTAATCCGTCCCCTATCTGAGTGGTGATGGCGTTTAGCGCGGTGGTTTGGCGAGTCGCAGGTTTGCGGTGAAATACGGTAATAAGATAGATTCCATCACCTTTACTACTGGCGAGAGGAGTGATATCGCGCGATATGACTACCCTACGGCCGCTGGCTTGCCAGGCTTTAGTAGTGGGACCACCTTTGCCTATCTCCATCTTTCAGGAACGACAAAGGTGGACAGGGAGGTGACACGAAATCCCCATTTTATGTGTGAAATAATTTCAAATTATTTATTGGATAGGTAATTATGCTACCTTTCATTTGAGGTACCGCTATTGTGGCAAAATGCCACCGTTCCCACTTCTTGGGCGGGATCCATGGTATTTTTGTGCAGAACACCTTTCCGAATTGGCAATAAAGATTCGGGGATTTTGATTTTGGGGATAATGTGGCAGACCCCAATCACTAATAGTGCACATTTCGTAAAAGCAGAAACCATAATTTTGTAAATAATCATATAATAAGAATCCATCTCTTACAACACTGCGCTGCGCAGACAACCGCTGCCTAAAATAGCAATAGTGTCAATTGACACTATTTCCATTTCCAAAAACGCAATAGTGTCAATTGACACTATATCCAAGTTACCCTGGAAATAGTGTCAATTGACACTATTACCTGTCACCGGGCAGGGAAAGGTTGAAAATGTGTGTAAGGTATCTTATGCCTCCGTCGCCGAGGTGTTTCAGCATCAGCATGGAAATGCCATCGGGGCCAATATACTTGGTGTTTTTAGATCTCCGGCAATGGGCGCATCGCTGTTTTTGTGTTTATGCGCTTCCCTGGTGGCTCGGTGAATCTCTTTGTTCAACGAAGGATGCATTACAAATTGCGCCGTTCGTAGTTAGTGCTTTTTCTAGATTGACAGTATCTAATTACTATGCCAGCGTAGGATATTACCACTGCAATGCGACTATATAGTGGACAGAGTCCCATTGTGGTTCTAAAACGCTAGAAGCATGCTTTTACTTGAAGGTGAGCCATGTATCATGAGGAATTCCATGAATATGTTCACCTTTTTTTTACCTTTCATTAACATAAAATAATATTATAACTTTGGTCCGATGTTTGTAAGTATGAAAAGAAAAAGAGATAGACCTACCATTAAGGGCCTAAATGCAGTATAGCTCCAACTCCCAAATTAAAAAAAAGGATGAGGATCGATCGATAGATATTAGTAAGGTGAGTACAATCGTATACTCCTTTTTGGGGGCAACAACAACAAGAGTTATCAAGGGTCAATGTTCATATAAAGCGGTTTTTAAAATGAACATTTCTCGAAAACCAATGAATGGATTTTTAAAATTTTGATATCTTTGCATAGGTAATTTAGTTATCTTGTATTCTATCTTGTTAAGTTGGTAATACTTGCCATCGAAAGTCAACTCTTAAGACACGTCCAAAAATCTCGAGAGAGACATCAAAAGACGCGTCTTGACCTCCGTAACAATAATCTGAAGGGGGAAATCCGATATTTTTAGAATCCGAGATATTTGCAGTTAAAGTTCACAATTTTCTGTCATTTTCATTTGTTTGTTGTAATGGCACATTAGGCTGAGCCAAAAAAGTGAAATAGTGGGCGTACCGTGGCACGTTGCCACGGTTCAGGCAACCACCTGGAGTTGGCATGGCGTAGCCCAGGATTTTTTTTAAGCGCGGCCGAAAGGTGTTCTGCCCATAAATACCATGGATCACGCCCCGAATTGGGGATCTGACCTGGGCCAATTTTCGGTTTTCACTAATAACTTATTAAATATTGCTTTTCCCCCTTCGGATTATTGTTACGGAGGTCAAGACGCGTCCTCTGATACATTGAAAATTACATTGATTTGTAATGGTGGTAAAGCGATTTAGGGCAAAAATAAGGTTTACAATTTTTTTTTTTTTTCTTTTAAGTAAGTGTAATTTTACATTAACTTTATAATGATCATATAAAACTTATGTATATCAAATTAAAGGTAATTTATATACCTATCAAACAACACACCAACATTTTTGAAATCGGTTGGTTAGTTTTTGAGAGATTTTGATTTAAAAAAATGCTTTATATGAACTTTGACCTTCTATAACTTTTGTTGTTGTTATTTCCCCCAGAAAAAAAAATGCCGTTATGTTCACGATCACAATGTCTACCGATCTCAATTTTTGGTTTTTTTTATCAGAGAGTTGGAGCTATTCTGCATTTGTTCTCCATTAAGTATACCGAAATGATCAGGGCGATGAGCTGAGTTGATTTAGCCATGTCAAACGCAAACTAGTCCCTCAGTTTTAGAGATATCTAGATGAAATTTTGCAATTAAAAATCTAGGAACGCAAAATTTTGAGATGTGGGCGAACTTACCGATGTGTGACAACGCACTCTCAGAGAGCTCCCCTTTCCATATAGTCAATCTCCTTCAACGCCGCTTGGACGCAGATCGATGGAATATTGAAAATACTTCCATTTAAGAAGATTGGGACGTTGCTTACGGAATATGGTCATAAATCTCTTTTAATGCATGCCAGTTAAATGATTGTTGGTGCTATATGAATGACGACATTCGATCTGACAAAGGAGTTTACCCAGTCTGTGTAGATGTTATTCAGGGCCTACCGGGGCACCTTTGGATCAAATGGCATTTTTACGTGGTGCAGGATCTCATTATATTGCTTACGGAGATGTACCCTTACTTTCCATTAGCTGTGTTCTTTAACACCGAGTATTGCACATTCACAACACCGCTTCATTTTCTTTTTTCTTACCATTTGCCATCCTTTGGCTTTTTTGATCCGATTTATTAATGGCAATACAACCTCACTAATATTTTGTGTAGTTGCGGCCGGGCCTGACAGTTCTTTGCCACTACAAATAGACCGACTATAGTTCGAACGCGCGTAGAGGCACCTTCTCTAGTGAGCTTGTATACAGTAGACCAGGTTAGCAAAACAGCAAATACAAATATGCTTATATGACAAATTTGATTAATTTCTGTCTAAAACTAGCCATTTGCCTTAACCAAAAAAAATATGTACAACGGCAGTGGAAATTCGCTTGGTGACTGTGTCATTCGAGAAAAACACCTTGTCCTATGTATGTACAAAGATGACACATTTAAAAGGCAATGATCAACCACAGAGTTAGATACGTGTATGTATATTTATATTGCAGGGTTGCGCATCCTGCTTATATGATTTATCTACAATCCGCCTTATTATGGTCGGCGTCGTCGACAGCAAACGTTGTCGGCGATCAATTATGGCTATTCTTTTAGACCTTATCGATAATTAATGGCGTCATCTGAGCTAGTCCTTAACAGCGACATATCTTAGTGAATACCAAATACGAAACGATAGCTGTCAATAGTTATCGATAATGCCTAAGAGAATAGCCAAAATTGATCGTTGATAACGTTTATCACGCAATCAGACAGCAAAAATTAAAAAAATATTTACTTACAAGTATTCGCACCAGTGCTGGCACAGCAATAAAAAAGAAGTATCCGAAAATTTAAAAAAAAATTATTAAAAAACAACCATTTCATAAAAACGTACTCTTCAAGTTTATTCAAAATTACATGTATGTATGTATGTATGTACACTAAGGTGCCTCGCCAAAAAAAGTTGCACTGTTTCCACCGGAATTTCAAAATTAATTTTTTTCTGAGGACTCCCCGAAAATATTTCGAAAGAATATTAAGATTTATCGTTTTTTATTCATAAAAGGAGTATGAAAAAATATTTTTTAATAAAATGTATCTGAGATGATAGAGTGCAAAAGGTAAGCATAAAAAAGTTTAAAAATTGTATCAATACTATTATTGTATATCTCTGTGCTAATATTCGCAACGTGTAAAATTGGACCAAAAAGTTTGATTGTTTTTTGCGATCAGTTAGAAATGAATTTATTTGGAGATCGTAGGCTAGTTTGACCTAATTTTGTTTAGTGCAAATAAACGTTTTTATTTCACCTTCTTGCCCAACGTTTCGCTGCATATTCCAGCTTCATCAGGGGCTACACTATTTATTTTTTCACAGGGATAAAGAAAAATTACATATAAACATCCATGAACATAAACAAACAGAAGATTACATATAAACATGGAGAGCAATAAATTTCACTTACAATAATGATAAACAATATAAACCCTTAAAAAACTAATCATCCGTACCACCTTGCGTGGTAGTTTTGTCATTACTAAATCTATTTGTTAAACATAACATGTAAGCAGCGCCTATGCAGTCGTAGTCTTGTTGTTGTTGTTTTAACAACAAAATCACTCCCCGAAGGTTTTGGGGAGTGTTGTCGAAATAACAGTCCTTGGCCGGATATGAATCCGGTACTGCCTTGCGGTACTGCCCGACTGTCGTGGGAGCGATTTGGTATGACCAGTGCAACCTTCTAGGTCATGTCATCCCTCCTTCCGAAAGGAAAGAGAAGATGGGTAATGAGAGGTGGGAGGCATCATATCCGTAGATCAACCATCGAGTTGCACATCATTACCTTTGTGCATATTGGTCGCCTCTTACGACCGGTATGCCTACCGCGGGCATATTCTAAGCCCCAACCCGCAGGGGAACAGTCGTAGTCTTCTTTTTTGTTTGTTAAATTTTGCAGAAATGGTAACGTCTCGAAAATACATTTCAAATGATATCCTAATCCTAATGAGTTATTACAGTTTTCCATATACCTACCCCTCGAAATATGGCCAAAAACAGCATCATTCATCTCAATATTTGGATTGCGTTGATAAAATTTTCAAACTTTCTTATGCTTACCTTTTGTACTCCAATATGTTTTCATATTCCTTTTATACATAAAAAACGATATTTTTAGCGTTTTTTTAACGGGGTTTAGCTCCGGTAAATCTTAATATTTTTTCGAAATATTTTGACCAAGGCCTTAGAATACATTGAAGTTTATAATTCTGATGGAAACAGGGTGTCAATTTTTTTTTTGTATGGAGCGTGAGGTGCCTTAATGTACACACCTAAGCCACATAATAACAAAAGAATTCATTTTAGATGGAATCGTGAAAAGAAAAATCTACAAAAACTTCTATTTAACTACATATGTATATGTACGTCACAGGTGCAACATGCATATACCTTTTCCTTAACCACTAGAAAAAACTAAAATTACCAAATTACCAAAAACGTTTCAAAGTCAGAAAAACTACCAATTTTGGTTTAAAATAACCAAACTGGCAATATTGATTCGTACTATAGCGCTGTTTTGCCAGTTTGGGGAATTTTGCCCTCTTTTTGATATTTTTCGACTAATAAGGGCGAAAAGAATTTTTCCACGAAATACAAGATTTTGCAAGAGTAAAGGCATGTAACAGAATTAGAATTGTTCGAATGATTTAAATATATGTACCTATTTAACTTTAGAAAATCAGCAAAGGAATACAAGATTGCTAAGTTTTACATTAGTTTATAAAGAGAAAACTAGTTGCCATACTGTAAGGAGAATGAACTTCTTTTCTTTAAATGTCCATATAATTGCTAGTCATTTTTTCGTTGCGCCAACTGATCCAATTGTAGTCATCGCGGGATCGCAAATCGGATCCACTTTGTCCTTCCATCGGAGTGGTGGTCTTCCTCTGCTTCCACCGGCGGGTGCCGGTAAGAATACCTCCTGGGTTGGAGCGTCTTCGTTCATTCGCAAAAGTTGACCTAGCCAGCGAAACTCCTGCGGTCTGCGTAAAGCTCTTACAACTCATCATTAAATTTCTGCCTCTGTACAACAAAACAGGTGCAGCAGAAAACGCAAGGAAAGCTGGACGTCGAAAGGCTGCAATCGCAACAGCCTCACGCCTCACACACCTGGTCTCAGAGGGCACAATTCAACCCAGTGGAATGCATGAGCAGTGAGAGAACATCACAGGAGCACTCCGTACTATGCATGCACTAAATTTGCTTTTGTATGGAAGAAAGTACTCAACACCCTTGACAAAAAAATTCTGAAAATTCAGGGGAAATTTTTAGGAATTTTTAACTTGCACATTGTTAGAGTAAAATTGAATGGGCTATAAAACCGCATACTCAAAAATTGTCTGGAAATTCTGACAAAAAAGTTTCAAATTTTGATGCATTTTATTTAAAGTTAAATTAAGTATCCCGAACTTTGTTTAAGCTTTTAAATTTCTTTTTCTGTAGTTTCGGTTGTAGAATTCGCTATACTAAAAATGAAAATTATTAAAAACACAGCTTCTTGTATCATCGAGCGATATCAAATCTAATTTCAGTGCGATTATTTTGACCGCAGCTGTATATATATATATGATGAAACTTAGTTTTATTAAAAACTGAATTTTATTACTTTTTTTTTTTGCAATAAATAATGTTACTTGTTTATAAAAAAAAAATACTTAAATAAAGCAAGGTGGAAAAATTCATTTTATAGCTTTTTAATTCCGGTTATTTCTCTTATTCTAGAAGTTGCATTGTTGGAAAGGTTAGGAGGGCACAATGTGTGTAAAACGAACAGCAGATCAAGTCCATTGGAAACCTTAATTAAAAATTAAAGTACATTATTATATAAATCTCACAATAAAAATGTTATTAATTAACTTACACACACATTATTAATCTGATCCCTCAACAATGAATTTCAGCGACTATTGAAACGAAACGGCTCCTTGGTTCATAAAATAGTTTGCTAGTCTGTCTCTTAAGCGAAATGCCTCCGCACTTGCATTGCGTCGATATGAGTTTATGGAAAGTCTATTGTTTTTCGAAGAACACGCCAACGGGCAGTTAAAATGCCGAAACTGTTTTCGATGACTCGACGGGCTCTTGACAACCGATAATTGAAAACAGATTTTATTCGGGGCAAAAATGAACCAGGGTATGGCCGCATTAAATTTTCTCTCAGCGGGAATGCTGCATCGCCAACAAAGAAAAATGGAAAATCAGCGTCAGACCCTCTCCACAACGGAGCGCTACGTGGAAGTGGCAAACTGTTACTGATAAGGTCCCTTCCAAAAGGAGTTTGTCGGAAAACACCTATAAATATAAGAGGAATTAATAAAGTCGTATTATCTTCAAATATTATTCAGTTAGTTACCTCCATCAGATTGCCCCCCATAGCTGCCAATGCTGGCAGATGTAAAAGTGTATTTTGCATCACAGGTCGCCATTAAAACTATGCTATAAAACTTTTTGTAGTTGAAGTACAGTGAACCAGAGTTTCTAGGACAGGCTATGGAAATATGCTTGCCATCAATCGCCCCAACGCAGTTTGGCATATTCCACAACTTTAGAAAGTCTTCCGCTATATCGGTGTATTGCGTTAAAGTTGGCTCACTTAGATAAGTAGGGGACAAAGCTGTCCACAATACTTCACATGTATCTAAAATAATATTGCGGACCGTCGTTTTCCCTAATTTATGCATAGAAGCGATTATTTCGAGAGGCGTTCCATGAGCTAGATACCTGAAAGTAATGAGATTAAAGTTAATAGTAATTGTAGAAATGTGAAGAAGCTTAACTCACATTAATGTTATCACAAGTCGCTCTTCTGACCTGATTTGCCCCTTAGATCTATCCAAGAACGGGCGCAGTAGATTTAACAACAGGTCGTAGATTGGACGGGTCATTCGCGTCAAGTCAAAAAGTTTGCTATCGTGGGATTTGGATTTTAAAAATACCTTTTGGAAATATCCATTTGCGAGCCGATCCCTGTTTACTGGATGAACTGCCCATCGACGATTGCGGCGTGGTTTTCTGGACTGTCTTCGAAGGCGGCAAATGTTTAGAAACATTAAATCGAAGAAATCATCTTCTAAACTTTCCATTTTAATGACGCTAAATTTGTAAAAGGAGAAGTTTCTTTTACTAAGTTCAAGCGTATTTGCTGATTGCTACTTACTTGTATTATGTTTATTTTAATATGAAACAATTTTAATTGCAATTACGCACCCGATAGTTAATATTAATTTCTTTTTAATAAAAATTAATTGAAAACATGACAAATTTCTTAAACGCGCCAAACATGTGTGAATTGTCAGTTTCGCGAACAGCTGATTTTGAAGGACTGTGCGCTATGCGAAGTATAATCAGAGTTTTCTTTTGCATGCTATGTATTGGTATGCTATGCACTCTCATGCAAGTATAATTGAACCATTACGCGATTCACGGCGATCTCCCAACACTTGCCGAAACACAAAACAATTTAGTTTGTCTTCTCCCCGGAGTGAAATTTCTCCACACAGCAATTTATGTTATATATTTAACAAATAAAACGGATCAGTCAAAAACAATCGCTGTATAGCATAACCGCGCACACCCCTGTCTGCAAGAGAATTTTAAACAAGTTTCTCAAGAATATTATTTCTTAAATATTAAAAAAAAATTACGAAGGCTACCATTGCAAACTGTAAGATAGAAAATAAATATCAGCGTAGACCGATAAATCTCGAAATATGCAAAACACCTATTTCAAAGTTACCTGGATATTTTCTTCATATGCTGTAGTTATACCTATTCAATCACGATCTACATTACATATGAAGGAAACCCTTCTCTCGCTTTTCATTCGATGACAATAAAAACTCTTCTTAGGGAAAACTTTTCAATCGAACAATTTTTTATCCCGAAGTTACATAGTCAAGGCAATGGGCAGGTTTAAAGATTCCATTCAACCTTGATGGAAATAGCCCGAAGCATAAGAGAACAAATACATCTAAGCGAGACTATTGATCTGGTGTTTCTGGCAGCTCATAAGTACAACAACACATTCATTCTATATACCCATCCACATTATTCATAATTGCTCGAATGAGGAATTGGAAACGATACGCCAAATATTGTGCCAAGAGCAGGACAAAGTTTTAGGTAGGCTTAATAAAAATAAAGAGAAGTAAATCTATGAGCCTGGTGAGAAAGTATTTCTGAGGAGGAATAGACAGAGGATGGGCCCGTGTGTAGAAGTCCACGTAAGTGTGGAAAGTTCACTTGGGAATGATCAGAGCAATTCTTTTGCATGCTCACTACTTCCGGGCGCATTGGACGCATGCTCTGGGTATCCACCGAACACCCGTTTGGTAGTTAGCTAAACGTGGGAGGGCAACAACCTGGCAAGGCCACTCCGACACAATCGGTTTAAGAGCTTACCAGGGGTTTACTTAAACAAGCAGCATCTAAACACCTAGTGGTGCGGCTGCAAGCGCGTGTCTGTCTTGGATCAAGCGGCTCGCTATATAAACGTACAATTAAATTACAACCTCCAGCGAACGGGTTGTGCGTTGGGTTTGCGACCCACCACATAAAACAACGTACCAATGAAATCCAACAAAAAAGCCTCGGATATGAGAACCCTTTTTTAGATGACGACACCTTCAAACGAAATAAGGATTATATATGAGGGCATGCACCTGGAATGTCCGGTCGCTGAACGGGGGGGTTGAGGCCCTGAGGAAGGCAAAAAGCTGACATCACCGCCATACAGGAAATGCGATGGACGGGGCAAGGTAATATGAACAAACCACCTTGTAACATATACTGGAGCGGACATGTCGACAAGCGCAGATTTGGCGTGGGACTTGTGGTGGGAGAGAGACCTCGCCATCGAGTGCTGTCGCTCGCACCTGTGAATGTACGGCTCGCCGCAATCCGCATGAAAGTGCGATTATTTAACGTTTATCAGCGCGCACGTACCGAAGGAAGATAAAGACGACCTGGAAAAGGATGCATGCTACGAGCGCCTGGAGGAAATAAACGAGCGCCGCCTCCGTCATGACATCAAAGTCGTGCTTGGCGACTTTAATGCCAGGGTGGGAAAAGAGGGGTATTTGGAACCACAGTTGGAAAGTTCAGTCTGCACGATCAGACCTCGCCAAATGGGTACAGCCTGATCGACTTCGCCGGTGCCTAAACATGGTCATATCCAGCACCAGGTTTATGCGCAAAAATATCTATCAGGTCACATGGAGAAACGCGTAACCTGATCGACCACGTTGTGATGGATGGACGGCATGCTTCTAGCGTTTTAGATGTTCACATAATAAGAGGACCAAACATTGACTCCGATCACTGCCTAAGAGCAGATAAGATTCCTACCCGCCTCTGTACAACAAAACAGGTGCAGCAGAAAACGCAAGGAAAGCTGGACGTCGAAAGGCTGCAATCGCAATAGCCTCACGCCTCACACACCTGGTCTCAGAGGGCACAATTCAACCCAGTGGAATGCATGAGCAGTGAGAGAACATCACAGGAGCACTCCGTACTATGCATGCACTAAATTTGCTTTTGTATGGAAGAAAGTACTCAACACCCTTGACAAAAAAATTCTGAAAATTCAGGGGAAATTTTTAGGAATTTTTAACTTGCACATTGTTAGAGTAAAATTGAATGGGCTATAAAACCGCATACTCAAAAATTGTCTGGAAATTCTGACAAAAAAGTTTCAAATTTTGATGCATTTTATTTAAAGTTAAATTAAGTATCCCGAACTTTGTTTAAGCTTTTAAATTTCTTTTTCTGTAGTTCCGGTTGTAGTATTCGCTATACTAAAAATTAAAATTATTAAAAACACAGCTTCTTGTATCATCGAGCGATATCAAATCTAATTTCAGTGCTATTATTTTGATCGCAGCGTAATTCATTTAATTTTAGTATAACAAGATACTAATCTCAAATCGCTAACTAAATTACCTGATTTTTGGCAAATTTTTTTCTAACTCCGAATTTTTTCTATATAATAAAATTGAGCTTATAAATTTTAGAAAAAAAATTGTAGTCAGATACTTTAGATAGCGACTTGCATGCGTGCATAATACTTTATAACATTTTATAATAATTTATAATATTGGTTATTAAAAAAATAAATAAGGCACACGTTAATCAACATTTTGCTTTTTGATTAGTTTTAATTTCAAACAGAATGCTAGTATTCCCGTCATATTTATTTTCGGCATTTTATGTTTTAAAAAGCTTACGCCGCTTAGACTAAGATTACATTTTTTTGGTAACGAGTTTAGTAAATGTTATTTTTGAAAGTGGCATGAGTACATTTAGTATAGAAAATTAAATAAATAAAATAATAGTATAGCAAATTACCGGAATTCATCATAAAAGGTGTTAGGAGTGTATTGCATTATAAAATTTAACATATCTACAGCGTAAAGAGCAAAACACACATTAATTAATATCTTCAATATATCGATATATAAAAAACTGGACTTGTGCCACTTTCAAAAATAACTGCTAATTTGTACTTCGGTTGTATTACACATTTTGGCTTTTTTGACAAAGAATAATATTAAAAATAACGCTACTCTATATATATTTAGTTCTGTTATCAAAGGACAACAAATATAAAAAAATTGTATTTCAAATACATTTGTACTTTGCGTAAAACATTTTGACTATGCTGGCATAGAATAATATTAAAAATAAAGAACTTCGTTCAAATTTATTTGCACATTTTGCGATTCATTCAAATGCAAATCATGCAACTTTGATAGGCCTTATAAGAAAAAATTTACAACTTTAAAGAAATGATATACAGTTTTAAAAAAGTAAAATGAGTGCGGCTATAAATATGTGGTTAAGTATGTACAGTGGTTTTCAATTGTATACCTATTAATATGAACATGAGTGAATATTTAAGTCGAAAAAACTTTTATAAGTTTATAAGAATGTCTAGACTTCAAAACTAAGTTAAGGTGCTTATAAATACACATGACGTATGTATGTTTTAGGTACTATAATAAAAGAAGAAAAAGAAAATATTAAAAAAAAAAAATTATTTTGCATAAAGTCGACTCAGGTAGCCTTGGTATGCGACCACAAATACTGATGAAGGTTGGGGTGTGTTAGAGATATTTTATTGTGAATATGAGTTCTGTAAAGAAAATATATATAGTCAATATATGTCAATTTTAGTGAGAAATATAACTTTTGTTAATCACCTTATTCCTCAGGCTCATATTTTATAGTCATAACGATGTTGGTCACCGATTGGATGGCTTTCATCTGTTTTTTTTCAGTCATTTCCCCTATGATGGACGTTATCATCTGTCCAAATCCGCGAACTGTATCATTTGCCGTTTTCTCCATACGTTCTTTATACATCTCTTTATACATCTGGACCACCTCCCGAAACTCCCCATCTCCGTCGTTATCGACGAGTGATGTTTTTCTCGATCTTTTAGGGGTCGGGGAAGGCGTTGCAACTAGTTCCGGAGTCGGAGTCGGGGAGGGCATTGCGGTCGGTGCCGGGGTAGGTTGGGAACAATCCATTTCTTGCGTTAAGTCGAAACACTCCATAAAACTTGGTGAGGCCATGAGAGGAGGCGTGCTTGGGGAACTTTTATTTGTGCTCAAAATGTTGCTAGTACTTCGAACGCTGCGAAAGAAATTACAAAACGTGTAAGTTATCGATAACTAAACAATTAATTGGTCTAAAGTGCCCTTCTCTCTTCATAGCACATCCAGTGGAAAAGTGGGTAATGCATTAGCTTTTTCGCCAATGAAAAGATCTATGAAACAGTTATCTATGAAAAGATTTAAAAAAAGCAAGCGAATTTAAAAAAGGTTAGTTTTTCTACAGCGATGTCATAGGAAAGTAATGTGTATTTGACATAGATACCTTAAAACATACATTACCTTTTCTAAATTCGCTTGCTTTTTTAAGATCTTTTCATAGATAACTGGGTAATGGTGCAGTTTAGGGGGCCCACCCAAAACTAGACCAAAAAAGTCGAGTGGGGTGTCAAAAGACGCGTATTCACGTCTAGATTTAGAATCTGAAATGAGATTTTTGTTTTTTTTCAACCGTTCAAAAGTTATGAAGCGTGATCCATGTTTTTTATGTACAGAACACCTTTCCGAGTAGGCGGCCTTCGGCCGCTCTTCAAAAAATAACCCTGGGCTACGCCATTCCAACTCCGGGTGTGTGCCATAGCCGTGGCTACCGCCACGGTGATGTCCTGCCGCGTGCCACGTTTCCCACACTTTTTCACTTTTTTGGCTCAGCCTAATATGCCATTACAACAACCACATGAAAATGACAGAAAATTGTGAACTTTAACTGCAAAACACCTTTTTCGACATTGCTGTATCTCTCTTAGCAGATGCGCCCTAACAAAAAGAACTACCCATCTACTTTTGCATCTATGTGCTCCAAAAATTCACTTTGCAAAAAAAACTTATGTATATACTAAAATACTCACGGCCTGGACTTCACAAACTGTTTTAAGAAGCTCATGTTTGTAAATAATGGCCAACATTCATTGACCGCCGCAGCACTTCCCGAGGGTGCGTCCTGCTTTCGCAACTCTCGTGAAAACCTTTCCCGCAGAGACTGCCACCGCTTTGTACACTCATTCACTATTAAAGACAAACATGTTTATAATATTAACACATTTTTAAACATATTACACAAACCTGTGGCCCCCAATTCTGCCGCCACTTCCTTCCAAGCTGCTTCTTTGCGATCCGAAATTCTGTATCCAATAAGGCTTTTGTTGTAGATCAATTCACGGGCTCGCACACACTCTATAAGCCTTTCGTCATCCATCACGGCTTACAAAACACTTTGAGATACTTTCTTTTAATTTAAGGCACAAGCAATTAAATTTTTGCAATTTCTTCGTGTTTTTGCTTTTTTTACCGCGCATAAATTTGTCAAAACTTAAACGTCAAAAGCAAAAGTTTTGACAGTAGGTATGTTTAGTTACATAGAGATCTAAATTCAACAGACTTCTATGCCATGCTCTGGGTTGCCATGCGTTGTATGTATAATCGAATACATGTAAAACCAATTTAACAGATATCGAAAATGACAGAACCCATGCAATGTATTGCCATGCTATGCAAGCATAACTGAGCCATTAATGTTATTTGGATTTAATACGGTTTTAAGACATTCAAACAAGTTTTTTAGTGAATCGTAGGAAATCGTATGCCGGACATGTTTTTGCAAAACAACTTTTGTCACTTTTCTTAGGAAGGCGATTTTGGCAACACTGAAAAGGAAAGACTTAAATTTTGGATGCTCTTCCGAAAATTTTGCTAAATTATTAAATAAATTGTTGTTTTGAAAGTATATTTCTTACTAACTAGTGTACCAATTGAAAATAAGCACAGGTATAAAACAACAATTGATATAACTGGTGAGGAGGGATAGAAGTAAGATGTGACAGGTGCAAAGGCACCAATCGGACAGAAGTGGCGAAAGTCCGGTGCCAAGGCGTGTGTGGAAAATATTTCCATTTAACAAATAGATGCGCTGGCTTGGACCAATACAGCATAGATAAGTTGAGTGAGGTTCCGATGCTTAGGTTTACGTGCGAGGATTGTGTGCAGTACATAAATAACGTTGATGACATCCTTAAAGATATGCAAATGGTTGTGAAGCAAAATGGGCAAAACCTAGCTGAATATAGAAATGAGTTCTCTAAAGAAAAATGAAGATGGAATAAAGCAAGTAAAGAAAAAAGCTCAAGAGACATGTGAGAAAAGTGTTAAAGAAGTACACAAACTCCATAATATTGCTGATATTCTAAAGCAGAATAGCGAGCAGGTAAGTAAAGAAATTCAAAACAACAAAGAAGATAACAAAAAAATGGTTGAAGCAATAACTAAAGAAAGAAGAAAATGATGTGTGATGTGTGATGTGTAATGTGTGCAGAAATGAATAAAAGGACAAATGTGGATGCCAGATCTTCATATGTCAATGTAACGAAAAGTGTCAAATCAAAAAAAAGAAGACGAGTTGCCAGAGTTAAGAAATGTATTTCCACAAATTATTAAGCCAAGTGCCAAACATAAAGTAGAAAAAACTAAAAAAGATCTTAAGTCAAAAGTTGATCCAAATAATGTTGAGAGAGAAAAAATAAAAAATGCAATAGAAAATAGTATTGGAAATAATCATGAGGTGAGGATCCCCAAAAAAGTTAACCCATCTGTTCTTATAACTGGAATAAGTTACAAATGAAGTTGAGGAGCTTGCTCAAAGAATCAAAAGTCAAAATAATTGCCTTAGCCAAACCGACATAAAAATTACAAAGTTATACCATGTGAATAAAAAGCTATTGTCAGAGGGTGTTATCAAGGACTCTATGGTGTACATTGGTCACTTATATAAGAACATTATAAACGAATCGTTTGATAGTGGTTTTGTTCCGAACTGCTGGAAGATATCAACACTATTACCAGTGGCAAAGATTAGATTAGATTAGATTTATTCATTTTCATTCAAATCAAACAATATTTTTACATGTGTGAATAGAATTGGAACTTAAATCAATAATATTACTATAATATAATATAATATTGAAAGAAAGAAAAAGTAAGTCATTCTGTAAAATTGTTTCAAACTTAGTTTTGAATGCCATCACAAAATAACTTAATAAATATAATATAGAAGTATGTGTGGGGTGAAGGTAGTTAGTTATAACTAAAAATAAAGTTAAAGTTACATTTTACAAATGAGATGTACCAATATTAGAAAAACACAATTGATTTTATTTTACTAAGTGGCAGAGTTTTGATGTGAAGGTGAAAAATACAATGAAACCTGACGAGCTGCGACCGATTAATACCCTACCTATTGACGAAAAAATTATGGAAATAGTTGTAAAAAATCAACTAGTAACATACCTGGACAAACATAATATAATCATACAAGAACAATCAGGCTTCAGGAAAAGCCACTCCTACGAAACAGCGTTGAACATGGTAATTGCAGAGTGGAAAGAGGCTGTTGCTGAAAAAAAAGTAGTAGTGTCGCTTCTTAGACTTAAAACGGGCGTTTGAAACAATTGATCGAAATGAATTGCTGAAGTTAATGAATAAAATTGGGATCGGAGGAATAGCTTTGGAATAGTTTCGTAGTTACCTGAGTAACAGAAAGCAGAGGACAGTTATTGGAGATGCAGTTTCATCGGTTGTTGACGTTAACATTGGGCTGCCGCAAGGTTCAGTACTTGCTCCGATATTGTTTATAATTCACATCAATGATATAAAAACTTGTTTGAAAAATTGTAAAATAATCTTTTTTGCGGATGATGCACTAGTTAGCATTAGCGACAAAAATGTAAATTGCGCTGTTTTGAAAATACAAGAAGATTTAAATAATTTATATAAGTGGCTGTGTAGCAGAAAGCTAAAACTTAATATTGATAAAACTAAATATATAATATTTCATAAGAATGTTACAAACAATAGTAATTTAAGCCACTCTAGTCTGTAAATAAAAAACAATGAAATTCAAAGGGTAGATCAAATGAAGTACCTAGGTGTAATAATTGATGAGAAACTCAGTTTTGCAGAATAGATATATGAGTCGTCTAGAGAACAAAATTGCCCCGAAAATTGGATTTATGTATCAAATTATAGAACCACATTTTATTTACTGCCCAACGATACTACTATTAACAAGTGATACGTTAATTAATAAGCTCCAAATACAGCTAAACAAAGCAATGCGTTTCATATTAAAATGATCTTATAGAACATCTAAAAGTATTATGCTTCCTATGTTAAATTGGCTTAGTATTAAACAATCAATTTATTATTACACATTGAAATTTATACATCACATAACACAGGGAATGTTACCAAACTCTCTGAGTGATAGGATGCAGTACAAACATGAGATCCATAACTATGGAACTAGGAGTAGCAGAAATTTAAGAACTGAGTTCTCAAAAAAGGCTTTAGAATATGTAGGTTATAAAATGTATAATGAACTACCAGCAGAGATAAAATACTGTCAAAATGTTGTTAAGTTTAAAGAAAAACTATTTTTATATTGTAAAACTTTAAGCATTTAATATTTTTTTTAAACAATGAATTTACTCATTTCCTTTTAATGAAATAGTTTTAAGAAACAATAATGAATTTTATAAATTCTCGACGTACTATGCAGTGTTGCCAGAATTTTTTCGAGCAATCCGGCTAGATCGAGAAAAGAAAACGGCTAAAAAAAATAATTTCGGGAGAAAAATTACAAGTTTGGCCGAAAAAACGGCTAAAAAATTTGAATCAACTTTTCACACGTTTTTTTCGATTTTTTCCATTAAAACATATAATATAAATATTTTATAATATTAAGTTATTTGTACTCTTTGTTTGTACCGTTAAAGCTAACAGTTTTAAGTCAAATTAACACATGTTTTATTCGTTTTTTTGTCATTAAAACAAATGATATAAATATTTTACAATGTAAAGGAGTGTTTCTCATCTATCCTTAAATATAAAAGTTCACTCTAAACAAAAATTTTGTTTTAAAAAATTTAGTGTGAATATGAAGATATGAATTTTAAGGTTTACTTGAGAAAATGGCTCCAATTTCATAACAATAAAAAAAGTTTCTTATACAGATGCTTTGCATCCTAATATACAGAGCTATAATAGTTCAACAATTCAAATCTGAAATTTTTAAAATAGCCTCAATATAAAGCTGACATTTACATATATTTGTTATATCTATTACATAGATGTGCTTATATAAAAGGTACAACGAGTAAAATTTTAAGCAGAGCTTACTGCTTTAAAAATAATGTGACTTAATGAAAAGTCGCAATAAAATAACGCATCAGGTAACGAATATATTTTAAATAACATATACTTTAATGGCATAAAATGAAAAAAATAAAAAAATAAATTTGAGGGAAATGTACATATATACATTTTACAATATTTCTATATCACAATTTTCTATATCTTGCTCTGAACTATCATAAATGCTAGAAGTCATGACAGCACTTATTTTCCCTTTTGAGTCCATATCTTACATACAAAATTGAATTTAGCATTTTTTCAGTAATTTTATTACGCTGCTTTGTTTTTACGTTATTCGTAGTGGCAATACTAAAAAGGCAATACTAAAAAGTCAAACACAAATATAGCAAGAGCAGCAAAAGGATTTTCCCCTAAAGCATTTTTATACTCCCGAACTTGTGCCCAAAATTCTACAGTGGAACCCACGACTTCCCATTCATGCAAATGTAATTGTTTGTTACATTGGCAAAAAAACTAAAAACGGCTAAAAAACGGCTAGCGGCTGGATTCAAATTTTCCCGGCTAAATGGAAAAAAACGGCTAGATCTAGCCGAAAAACGGCTAAAATGGCAACACTGGTACTATGTACTATACAATGAATTAGGCTTTTTTGGCCGTAATAAATAAAATAAAATAAAAAAAATGTTTGTGAGAATAAGTTGGTTTTTGAATTGATTCAAAGAGCATTTGACCGTTTTTTTAACATTACTATGGAATCATTACCTCACTATTAAATTTTCCATTGACTCATTGGCTCATGTTATTGATAAACTGTCGAGAAAGCGCATCTGCCACCTTGTTTTCAATTCCTGGCTTGTAGTAAAACGTTGGCGAAAACTCTTCTACTAAAGCATTTTAGTATTCTGATTTTTATCCGAAATCGAAAAGATAAGTGGCTGGTGGTTTGTAAAAATATGGATATTTTGACGCCATAAAGTTAGTGCCGTACGGTCTTCAATGCCAAACTATGGCCAGTAGCTTACGCTCGTTGGTGGCATAGTTTTGTCCTGTTTGAGAAAGGGTTCGTAAAGTCATGTTTATGGGCCTATTTTTCTCGGGCAATATGGCGCCTAAAGCATTTGAAGACGCATCAGGTCAAAAGGACAGCTAAAACCTAAGTATTGAAGTAAAAAATCTTTAGAAGCTAGCATTTTTTTAACCCTCTTAAAGGCAGACATGGCTTCGAAGTCCAAATTTACTTGTATTTTTTTGGATTTGTTAGCTTCCACGTGCCCATTCTTTCCTTGCTAATATTTTGTCAACGGTTTGACGATGGCTGTGTAATCTTTAACGAATCTGCGGTAATATCCCACAAGGCCAAGGAAGGATCGTAAGGAGCGTAGAGTCTCTGGGACTTTGTAATTTAAAATATCGTTGATTTTGTTGCAGGGACCCCCGATAATGATTTTTTTAATATTTTTAATGAAAAAAATCAAAGGATTCCCGGTATCGGAGAACAGTTTAAAGTATACGAATGTGCATGTCTCGTCATGCTCTATGGAAATCTGCATTGATTGAAAAAAATTTGAGCGAAACCTATATAAATTAAATGGGGAGTTTTATTTTTTTTCACCGGTCAAAAAACTCAAAAAGTCACTGTCTCTATGTAGATATATATTTGTCTATAAATGTGTTTGAATTATTAAGTATATATGTTGACGAGATAATACCAACCAATATTTTTGATAAATTACTTGCCAAAACCTCGCAGCGGCCTAATAAAGCTAAAAAATAACTATTATTTTTGATCAAAAAAATAAAACTTGAAAATAACTATTATTGTTGATTTTTATTAAAAAAATCAGAAAGAAATGATTAATTAGCGATTTTTATAATAAAACTCATAACAGTTACGGTCCCTGTTTTGTTGGGGTAAGTTTTTAATCAATGTTGCGACACAAAACATCCTAGGAACTGTACTTCTTTTTGAAAGAATTGGGATTTTTCGGGCAAAACTCTCATTCCGGCTGTTTCCAATTTGTTTAAAATAACATTAATGTCGTCGGATGTGAGTTCTCATGGAGTGAAAATACAATAATATCATTGATATAAACATAGCAGGTTGTACTGATTTCATTGCGAAGAATATCATCTACACCCCATTGAAAAATAATGGGAGCGTTTTTTAAACCTAATGGCAGTCGGAAACTTAAAGGACTCTAGGTCCTTACACTTAAAAAAATAATGTTACTGGGCCAACAAACAACACACTTTGGGGAGTACACAGTTTATTAATTGCGTGCCTGCTGCCCAACTGTTGACAGCCCGTTAGTTCCCATAGGCGCGTTATGCGTTCGTTCTATTTCATAAGCATGTGAAATAGAAATATGCTGACGATGTGTCTGATCAATGCCTTAGCATACGGATCAGCCGCCGGTGCTAATCATGGCCTTGAATTCGGGTGTTCTGTTGGCATACGCTGTAAGAATATAATTGTGCGGCACGTGTAACTCTTCCCCCTCTAAAGATCTGTGTTCGCAGATCCGAGTGTTGACAGGTTTGCTTACTCCGTGCCTGGACATCCGTCTGTAGTGTGTACAATCCTAAGCTGGGAAGTGCTGTACCTTTTGTTAGCTTCCAAACCAATTGGTCTTGTCCTTTAGGTATTTCAGGAGTTTAGTATTGCCGACTGTCATCTCGCGGACAAGATTAAGGTTGACGGCGAGGCCTTTATTGGTTGCAGTGGATAGCACCAGTGAAAGTATTTGCACGCCTGAGCTGCTCATGCTCCAATACGTTTTATCGTCAATTTCGTTGTCCAATTGAAGAATATAAGAGCGGCTCAAATAGTTGGGGGTGTCACCTCACCATACGGTGTCATTGAAGTTGTTCAATAGAATGGTGTCCTCTTTGATGATTTCCATCATTGAATCTCGTTGATGATTTCCATCATAGTCTCGCCGCCCTTAAGCAGTCTCGGCAGGCAATCCTCTTCGCGTAGTAGGTCCAACGCATCTTGCTTGTATACCATTGCACTTGTTAGATGAATGCACTTGCCCTTGATGCCATATGTTTCCTTCTTGCTAATTAGAACTTGGTTGTATTAAGTCCAGACGATGACCACCCTTTATGATTGCTCGAGTGATAAGATTGTTGAATTTCGTTGAATCCGCTTTCGGCATGTACAAAACATATAGTAGCAGGGTAGATTGATGGTTTACCGTATTCGGTCGCTTTAAATACGTTTGCATATGGAAGGATCAGCTCATTAATTTCCTCCTTGTTTAGCAGGTTGCCGTTAACTACTCCAGCGTTGGCCATATGACAGGCTTGTACGAATTCATTGACATCATCCTTCAGAATCATTACCTTGTGTAGGATTTCTTCTGATAACTTCATAACGAAGTTATGCCACAGGATGCCGTTTGTGACGGTTACAATGCCATTGACCACCTGCTATAACTCATGAGTTTTCTTAAATATTTCATTGTTTACCTTATACTGTTGGTTGTTGTTTAGTACTAGCGAGTCCTGGCACCGAAGATCCCAGTCAGATGCGTCGCGAGAACCGGCGATCCATTTCCAAGCCGATCCTATCCAATTAATTGCACGCTTACTTCTCGGGTGTTCTGAACCTTTTAGCTCATTGAGTTTAATTTGAACCTTCTCTAAGTGATATGCGAGGACATCCGTGATATCATTGGATTTATTTAGAAGAGTAACCTCGGCTTCCAGACGGCCTGCGGTCTCTTCAGAGTGGGTTAGGTTGATCCGTTAACAATCCAGCCATACCCATCTCGTACGGTTGCCACGGGGGAGTGCAGGTCGAATACGACATATGCCTATGCGGATGCACAGAGGAAGATTCTATACTCAAAATACAAATCCTTACAATTGGTATTACTCCAGTCAAATTAGACATTAACTTTGCATTTCATATAGGCAGCGATTTTTTTTTGCATTCGATAGAGGGCACAACCGTGAGCTTAAAGCCCAGTTTCCGGGACTGGGGCGCGTGGGCCGCTGCCGCTATAGCGAAAATAAGCGGGCTTTCGATTTTTGAATATATCTCCTAAACTGGAAGAAATAATAAAATTGTGTTAATGCACTTACTTAGGTAATAAAGCCGTCTACAACTCACCCATACAAACCTTTTTTGCCACTGTTATATTTGCAAAAGTATGAGCAAAAATAACCTAAAAATTTAGCGATGCATTTCTTCAAAATGCAATAATTTTTTTTTTTTATTGATATTTGGGAAACAAATTTTGAGTACTTTTTTGAAGTGTTATTTCTTATAAACGTTTTGGCATATCTATATTGATAGGTGTCTGTTATAGTTCAGGGTGATTTAGAAGTTCAAAGTGGTACAGCAAAAAAAAAAAATTTTTGCTGGTCTTTAAGTAGTATTTGGGATTTAATTTTGTTGTTGTTATTTGCACTCCTGCGTTCAGTAGCTGAGACTGATTGAGTAAGAGTAACCCCAGAAGTACTGCTAGCGGGCCGTTTTAAGCCGACTCATTTCCTCACTACCTTGAGGTAGAATCGTCAGCACGTTTGTTTAACGTGGTGTCCCCTGTAGGCCTAATCCACGAACTGTTATTTGAGGTAGAGGAGTGCAGCTAGGTTACAGCAACATTAATCAGTTGAGGTTATCCTTTTTAGACGGTACAGGTCGGATATCAGTTTCTAGTGGTATTCGTTCAAAATTATCAGTACAATTTTCTGCATTTGGTGGTGATTCACTAGTTTCTTGTGATAACGGCAAAGGCATATTATCGTTTATTTCTTCATCACTCAATAATCGCATGATATCTACAATATTTTCACATGTTTCTCCGCTGCAATGTTGGCAAACTGAAGAGCATTTTAAACTAGCTTTGCCGAATCCACATGACTTCCCACACTTTGTTTTGCACCTGCAAAATATTAATTTTAATAACTCGGGAGGGTCAGAAGGCTTGGTAGGTGCAGTGAAATAACTCCCAAATGAAATAACTCCCATGAAATAACTCCCAATGAAATAAGTCCCAATAAAAATGAAATAATTCCCAACTTTAATAAATGAAATAACTCCCAAAGAAGGAAATGAAATAACTCCCAATATTTGGCAGTTATTTCACAATGAAACCACAAGTCCCCAAAAAAATGAAATAACTCCCAAATGAAATAAGTCCCAAAAAAATGAAATAAATCCCAAAATTAAATTTGGAATGGTATATTTTTACAATATAATCAGTTACAATGAAATTTGAAAAATACAGGACAGCTTTGGACATGCAAATTAATGTCATTGAGGCATTTGGGTTTGAGATTCGACGACGTAGTGCCGCAGGCGAAAATTTTACTTAGGTCAGATCCTCAATTCGGGGCGTGGTCCATGGTATTTATGTGCAGAACTCCTTTGCGCATTGGCGGCCTTCGGCCGCGCTTCAAAAAATAACCCTGGGCTACGCCATTCCAACTCCGGGTGTGTGCCATAGCCGTGGCTACCGCCACGGTGATGTCTTTCCGCGTGCCCCGTTTCCCACTTTTTCACTTTTTGGGCTCAGCCTAATGTGCCATTACAACAACCACATGAAAATGACAGAAAATTGTGAACTTTAACTGCAAATAACTTTTGAACGGTTGAAAAAAATCTCATTTCAGATTCTAAATCTAGACGTGGTTAATCGTTTACGTGGGGTACCGAGCGCTAATACACAACCAAAAATGTTGAGATATGTATCAGGAGACGCGCTTTGGTCCCAGGAGCATGAATATAACTCCGCTGAACCAATATTTTTAGTAGTTTGCGAGATATTTGCAGTTAAAGTCATTTTCATGTGGTTGTTGTAATCACATTACCCTGTGAGAAAAGAATGGCACGCGGAAGGACATCACCGTGGCGGTAGCCACGGCTATGGCAACCACCCGGAGTTGGAATGGCGTAGCCCAGGGTTATTTTTTGAAGCGCGGCCGAAGGCCGCCAATGCGGAAAGGAGTTCTGCACATAAATACCATTGATCACGCCCCGAATTGAGGATCTGACCTAAGCCAATCTCAGATTCATTTTTTAAATCCCAGATTCTTGATATAATGATCATAAGTCGAAGGTGATAATGAAAAATGAAAATTTGGAATATAAAAAAAATGTACTGACTTTAGTTCGCTTTCTTAATGCGAATTAATGTCAATGACGTTAGTTCGCTAAAAATATGCCCAACAAAAATGAAATAACTCCCATTAAAAATGAAATAACTTCCAATGACTGGATTACAAGCAATGAAGTAAGTCCCAAAAAATTAAATAACTCCCAATTTCCAAAAATTATGAAATAACTCCCAAAGATATTTTATTGGGGATTATTTCATTTGGGAGTTATTTCATTATGAAATAATTCCCAGTTAAAATTATGAAATAAGTCCCAATGAATTGGGAGCTATTTCATAATGAAATAAGTCCCAACTTGCATGGAAAATATTTGGGAGTTATTTCATTTTTTTGTTGGGAGTTATTTCATTTGGGAGTTATTTCACTGCACCGGCTTGGTACATACTATAGGCATAGATGTTCGAGCTGTCTTCTTCCAGCCCCACGAGGGTTTTTAAAATATCCAAGCCAATTTTGAATTTGGTGATAAACTCTCATGGAATGCTGATGAATTGCATCTCTTTTTGGAGGAAGCGAGGATAAATTAAATTTTGGTTTTACATTTTGTGAATAATTTGTAATGCAGCACATCAATGGACTCTTCCGAATTGTTCCCACAATATAAAGCGCACATACAAGTGGCCAGACATTATGCTATGAATGCAGTTCTTCAATCATAAAACCATTCCAACCACCAACATCAGGAGTATCTGCCTTCTTGCCATATAGCCATAAGAAATCAAAAGACGTTGGACCAATATTTGCTGTTAATGTTCGCATTTTTTCAATGTTTGATACTTTGATTAAACATAATCCAGATGACTTGGATTTATTATATGGTTCGACTGAACCATACCAATTGTACCCTTGACTGAAGCAGGTACTATTTTTTTAAGGCGAGGAAGGGCAGAGTCATTTTCTAGACCATCATAAGGACTAATACAATGTATACCTCCCATTGCATGAAATGTGTTTTTTCCATCGATAGTATTAGTATTAAAGTCAGCATTATCGAACATGAATTGAGAAAATGTACCTGGTAAAACACTTCTTGGAGGTCGAAGTACACATGCACTTTCAAATTGACCAACCGAGGAATATGATGCGGAAAATCCGAGTGACGACCATACTTTTTATAAAGAAATATACCCACGCCAATCAATAATGGCGAAAAGAATAAAGATGGTCGCGTCGCAGAAATAATAGCATGAGCAATAGAGTTGGATTTTCTTATATAATTTTCTAATGAATGACGCTTTGAATGGCATATAATGCTGTTTAGGAGAGTGGATAAAGTTTCTGGTATGACAGATTTAATATTACTCAGAAAATCATCGATTGGTGGATACGTTTCTGTTTTATACACTTGAGATCGAATATTCTCTAAAATAATTGCAGCTGCTTCATAAACTACTCGCAGTCTTTCATCACGCATATTTGGTTTCTTATTTTGATACCACGATTGTGATAAAATTTCGTATCCAGTGTCACGGAAGCAAACTATTGTTTCTCGAGTAGCTTGATTCCAAAACGTTATACCATTCCCATACTTCGCTTTTAATCGCTCTTTGACGGTACGCTTATCAGGAAAGTAACGCTGCTTGACAACTTTAACTAAATCAGATAGTTGGCATTCATCATCATTATCTTCGAGGTATGAGTAAATATCCTCCATTGCGGAAGATATTTCAGCAACTCTATCGTCTGCTTAGTCCGCACCATGGCCCAATTATACTGGTCGTCTCGTTAGGCCAACAACAACTATTCCCATGTATTTTGTTAGTGCTTTTTGGTAATTGATTGTCATATTTAATTGTCAAAATCAATATTCGCTGTGTTCGCCTTTCTCAAAATCTGAATTCGCCAGCAAACTTAATGCCAAATTTTGAATTCGTCGGAGACAATGTGACATTTATGTGCAAAAGAATATTCGGTAAACAAAACAAAATTAAGACTTTGATGTACGTACATATGTATTTATTATGGATTCTACGCACATTACAGAAAAAGTTGCAGGCTAACAATTCAGAGGATGATAAACTTGAGGAACTACCACCCATGATGGAAGAATTGTGCGTTATTGATGGACTACGGCGGTGCATTCTCTGGCTTAACATCTTCGATGCGGCCACAACAAATTCTTGCAAAATTAGGGCAAACGCCAACTAATGCCTGCTTTAGCAACCATGGCACTGGATTCGACAGTGAATTCACAGCGATATCTTTTGTCCTTGGTATAATGAATTTGGGACAGGGAAAGTATTATAAATGTATGAATGTGTGTCTTCCTTAATGCATTCATTCCTCCATTTACAGGTTCGCGCCGCATCACTGCTGATAAACATTCGAAAGATACAATGTACGCTAAAGATCAACAGCTATCTGAAAAGTTAGAACAAGAAATACAAGGCCTTGGAGCGCAAAAATGTGCTACACCAAGAGATACGTGATTTGAATCATCAGCTGGATCGGCGTAAGCTTATCGGTACGAGCTGCAATATCCTGATCGAAAAACGTGCATGTTCCGAACACAAATTTGTTAAGTGGTATAAAGTAAATAGTGAAAAGTCTCGAATGACCTTTATATGCGTATATGGGGCATCCTCGTACATATATTGGCTGATAAAATAACATTTAATAAACAACCTTCCTTAGCTAATATGCAGTAAATTAGAAGTAATTTTTATTTGGTCATAGCTCAATATGGACAAAGACTTAACGCAGTTTTAAATTCTGTATAAAATACGGAATGTTTGTAACAATTTCAGGAAAATTCTTTATTATTATTATTTGCCATATCAATGTTTATTAAAATAACCATTATGTATATACAGATATACAATTCTCGTGTCGCAGTGTTTGTTTCCATACTCCTTCGAAACGGCTTCACCGATTTTAATGAACTTTCGCATATACATTCAGTAGGTTGTTATCTACTTTTTATTATACTCTTATGTTTCCGAGTTTTGACCAGGTGTGGACCTAGGGCTGTTTGTATGATATGGATATCGAAAGAAAGGTGTTGATGCGGGTTTTAACGAGAAATGGTTATAGGTCCATGTAACACTCCGTTCTCGAGATATTGGTCAAAATGTGGACGTAGAAGGTGTATATTCAATATGGGTATTAAATCATTATATTGTATTATATTAATGTAAAGCATTATATGTGTCTCAACCCTTATTTGCACTAGAGTCAGTTTACGTTGTTTGTGGCCAAATTGGCCATTATGTAGATATAAATATATAAGAATATACATATAAGAATATACATACATACATACATACATGTATCTAAACAATTTTTGTCTCTTTTTTATATTATTGCGGCTCTGAAAAGAGCCATTTGAAAAATATATGTTTATGGTTGTATGTCCGGTTATTTGTCTTGCAGCGTTGTATTTATAATTTCATTTTGATCAGTTTTTTGTGACCCATTATTTTCTGCTTGGCTTTTTGTACTTTTAATCTCTTATTCAAGTCTTTTATACGGAAGTGGATTCTGCATTTGTAAAAGAACCGCTTCGCGATTTCTGGAAGATCCACTTCTGAACTTCTTTCAAGCAAAGTCTGCTTGATATTTCGACATGAGGCTATGTTTTTATCATTTAAGTCGTAGAAAATGGACTCCAATCTTTTAATGCGTTGTACAAAAAGTGGTGACGGTTTTCTCAAAGAGCCCTTGGACAGTTGATCTACCCAAATCATCGAGTGCTCGCTGCTCTCATGTTCACTGAGGCCCATCTTCTTGATTATATACCCTGATATATATTCAAGGGCATCTTCATGAAGAGGTCCACTGTCTTCTGGTTGCGATGTTGTAAGCGCCTCAATGACTGGTTCCATTTCCACATCACCATCGCATCGCTGTTTTTGTAGCTATCTACAACAGTTACATTTCTCTCAGTACTTCGATTGGAAATGTCAAGCAGTGGTTGCGGTGTTGATGGATTAAGCCATTCTGTGGTATCTCTTTGGACGTTACCTGTATTTTTTAAAAGTTCCGTATCGTGCGCTGGAATTAATTCAAAAAAATTAATTGTGAATAACTCGTTATTCACTTGCAATGTTTACCCAAGATGTATTTCCGCAATCTATACTTAAACTCCTTTGGAGTTGGGTGATCGTTAAGACCGCCTTTGCTGCGAATAGCACCAAAAAATGCTCCAACACATCTTGGTTGAGTCTGTTTGTTAGGATGTATTCCACATCTGATGTGGAATGTAGATACTCGTAAAGGCCAACTAACGCTCTATTGGTCTGCACGATCCCTTTTTGGAAAGGCTCCAGCGCTGTTCGATTTTGCATATCATTCCTGGGAATTACTTGCGACAACATGAAATTACTCATCTCTGTCAACACTTCCTGCTGATATGAAAGATTCCTTCCAAAAAGGTTCCTTTAAATAATTCAATTAAAAAACACACTGATTGCAAACTTTTTTAGATACCTTGAATTAAGGACGTCAAACCAATCATTCACCAGCTGGAACATCTCGGCTGTCTGCACGGGATTGCGTAACTCATAGCCCAATATATAACAACGCTTAATGGCGTTAGTAGTTGTATGTGAAAATAACTGGGCTGCTAATTTTACTTTTTGTTTTCCTGAAAGTTTTATAACATTACATGCAAACATAAAATATTGTGTTATGCAATTTACTACCAGGCCCTTTTGCTGACAAATGGTCTTCTGTAATTTTATGCACAATAGATGCATCCGATTGCGAAGATGTATGCCGCACCAACTGGTCTATTGTTCGAACCGTCAACAATTCACCTTTATATACTAAGCCAGTATTAAAAAAATGATTTCTTGCAAGCTTCAGTAAGTGCGGCGCATCGGAGAACACAAAAATTTTCGCATTCTTCACCTCGGGATTCGGGAACCATGGGTTATCTGCATCATGTGAAGTTATTGAACTTTACAATATATTCTTATATATACACATATATACATTTTTGCACACTTATATATACATATATAAAGGGGGATTTAATCACATACATATCTATATGACTATATTCGGGCACCCGCCAGTATCTGTATATATATATATATATATATATATATATGTGTGTGTATTGAAAACATTTAAACCAGGCCCTACCCATTGTCACGCCTAAATCATTCCACACTCTGCGATTTTTGGTTCCCATGTCACACACTACTGCCACAACCCTAAAATTTATGCGCTGTAGTGGCGAAATTATCGATATGAGAAGGTCTTTAATGACGTGGCAATCAAAATCATAAAAGATAGGCTGTTTCCAGGATTTGAGCAATCCTCGTGCCATTACGACTTGTGCATCATTGGGTGGTTTACGTACATAGTTCTCTTCCTGGTCGTACTCAAACGCTTCAGCCACTTTCATTTCGTCGAATGATAAGACACACTTTTTCTCATTGTCAGTTAGTTCAGTCATCCTCTCCATTGTTTCCAATGAAGCACTCAACATACCCTCTCTAACGTCCCTCTTACGGTACCAACGTTGCAGTGTTGATACATGCGGAAGTGGAAACACCTTTTCGTACAAATGGTTGTACGCCCGTGGTCCTGCTGCGTGAAGGCATATCGCGCTGGAAATGTCCTTCCACGACCATTTAACATTTATAGCTGTAATAAATAATTTGTTTCTATTTAAGAAATATTAAATATGTTAAAGCCTACAAGGGAGAATCATTTTCCGAATTTGTCCTTCCGTAAAAATTTTTTTTTAAATTATTTATTATGGCGTTGGTCTCCATAAGTTGGCTCTCAAGCTCGAGACTTTTCCTCTTCATTTCCCGTAGCTCATCTTTTAACCGAGAAATTTCAGACTGCGTATTCGACTTCAGAATTAGTATACTGAAAATACGTACACATATACGCATTAGTTAAACAGCTCTTTGTGTGCCTCGATGCACTTACTCCGTTTGTGTTTCGCTGGTTGTCAAAACTACAGCCGGCTTCGTGCTACCAATATGTATGGCTGACTTCATGACTGCATCCCCACCAGCATTGCTATCACGTGAGTAATATGACTCCATTACAGCATTTAAAAATGTATCCCCACCAGACAAAAAAACCCCTCCAAATGCGCAAGCTGGACGGGTGAGACTTGAACTAAATTTAAATAATTTCACATTAAAAAACCTTTATAGTTACATATGCATTGGAACAAAAGGTAATACTTTCCATTCCAAGAATTACCGAACAAAGTTCCAGGATGGTATGTATGCTTGGGTTCGGCATTTAAAGTAAATACTTACCCTGTACGGTAATCAGTTACATTTACTGAAAGATGCGGTACCGCGCCTGGCAACAAGTTTTTTCTCACCCCCAAGCTAAGGATGTCAGAAGGGAGAAAGTGATCTCCACATACCCTATCTGCATCACCAAGCGTCATACCACACGCTCGATGCCACTGCATCCTAAGCTCCTCCTCTCGTGGCACTTGAAAAAAGGGACCATTGCCACCTTTCAACCGCTTTTTGTCGTGATCTGCGCTTGTTGGAATTGGCGCATAATTCACCAGCACAAATTAAACATTTATTGGAAAAGTCGAAAGTAAATACCTGTGACCCTGCTGAAGATAGAGATGAACTTTCACAATTTTGAGACTCTCTTTTTCTATCGTTTCTTCTGTCCGAATAGAATTTATGACTCGCGATATATATTGTAACTTGTGTAACACTACGTAACAACTGTTCATGGGCCGATAAAGATTTTGCAATACTTCGTTCTAGTAAAGATTTCACACCTCTTTATTTAACGGTAACACACTTTTTTTCATCGTTAGTACTTTTTCCGCAAATAAAACAATTCATTATTAAACATAAAGAAATGATCAAAAACACGTGAATCCGTTGGCAAATATTAATTTGAGTGGCCAAAACTAAAAAGTAGTTACTACTCTACCTCAAAGTAGTGTGGAAAGAGTTCGAACAATTCGTTGTTGAAATCGGCTTAAAATGGTCCACTAGCAGTATTTCTGGGGTTACTCTTACTGAATCAATCTTAGCTTGCTACTGAACGCAGGAGTGCAAATAACAACAACAAAATAAAATCCCAAATACTACATAAACGCCAAGTAAAATTTTTTTTTTTATGCTATCAAAATACATATACCAAAATGTTTATAAGAAATAGCACTTCAAAAAACGGCTTAAAATGGTCCACTATCCGTATTTCTGTAGTTACTCTTACTCAATCAATCTCAGCATTGCTACTGAACGCAGGAGTGCAAATAACAACAACAAAATAAAATCAAAAATACTACATAAACGCCATCAAAAAAATTTTTTTTTTTATGCTATCAAAATACATATGCCAAAATGTTTATAAGAAATAACACTTCAAAAAACTACGAAGCATTTTACTTCCAAATATCAATAAAAAAAAAGTTATTGCATTTTGAAGAAATGCATCGCTAAATTTTTAGGATATTTGCGCTCATACTTTTGCAAATATAACAGTGGCAAAAAAGGTTTGTATGGGTGAGTTGTAGACGGCTTTATTACCTAAGTAAATGCATTAACACAATTTTATTATTTCTTCCAGTTTAGGAGATATATTCAAAAATCGAAAGTCCGCTTATTTTCCCTATAGCGTCAGCGGGACACGCCCCCCAGTCCCGGAAAATGGGCTTTAAGCTCACGGTTGTGCCCTCTATCGAATGCAAAACAAAAATCGCTGCCTATATGAAATGCAAAGTTGACTCAATTTTTTGTCTTATTTGACTGGAGTATATACATTAGGCATATAACAAATGTTGACGAAAAATTTGGCATACCACCACGTGGTGGCAAATATTGTCCCACTTTTTTAGGTAATTTCGGTCCAAACACGTTCCGCGCAAAAATTGATTTCTGAAAAAAGTGAGATTTTTTTAAATTTTTTTTTTAATATTTTCATTTTTACATTTTTGTCAATTGTTATATGAAATAAGTTTTAAGTTTAAAGTATGTGATGATTTACACAATTTTAAAATGTCGCACAATTTTAATTGCACGCTCTGCGCAGATGCTACTTCGCTGAACTTCCTCAATAGCTGATAGTTTATTTACCCAATTTCTGAGAAAACATTCATTTGCTTGTGTGAAGCCGGCCAATGATTTCTGTAGTGTGGCGAAATTATTATTATTAAAGACATTGTCGCGCGCACAGCTGTGTTATCATTACTTGACTGTGCGAGTTCTTGAATAACTTGCTTTTCCTTTTTTAAAATTTTTAATATTGAATCAGAATTTTCTGTAGAAACATTAGTTTGGGGTGGGTGGGGCACTTCCCTTAGGTCCATTAAAAGACGTTTGGAATAATAGGAAGATTATTAGTTAAATAAATATCTATTATTATGAAGAAAAACGTGTACACGGTAGAAAACTTTTTTTTGTTTTTTTTTAGCAGTTCTGATAAAAAAGTAATTTTGTTTTGCACGTAAACTTTTTTGCAATTTCGCAAAAAAAAAATAATGGGGGTTCATACTTTTTATGCTCTTTTCGACTGTGGGATGCCGTTTTTCGTATTTGCAAAAATTGTAAAAAGTTATATGCCTAATATACATAGTTGGTGAAAAGTTAGCATTTCAAAATATTCTATGAACTGAATGCTATTTATCTGATTTATTTTACGAAAAATAGCTAAGCCTAAAATATACAGGTCATCTAAATGCTATTCTACGATTTTTTGAATCTTATTCTGTATCTCAAGTTTTGAATGTGAATGAACTTAATGTTATTTATCGGATTTATTTTAAGAAAAATAACTAATCAAAAAGTTTACATGTCATCTAAATACGATTCTACGATTTTTTGAATCTTATTCTGAATCTAAAGTTTTGAATGAAATTTGTGTAACATTCCATTAACTTGTATCTAATTTAATTTTCTAAATGCTAGTGCTATAACTAGTCAGTGGAGTTCGGGTCGCTTCGGGTTCGGAGGAAAGTGACGTTAAGTGGAATTTACTGACGATTAGCTTATCAGTTATTATTAGTTAACCAAAGTTAACCAAAAAGCGTTGGCATTCGGTTTCTTCCCTTTTTTATTTTTTTGCGAGTTAGTGAGTTAGTTTTTTAGTGTAGTTTAGCTTGTTACTATTAGTACAACTACCTCTTATTTCGAGGAATGTTTCCCCCTTTTTTTAATTCTTTCAAGGAGCATTCGAGATACAATGACTAGGGTTTTTCCTGATTATTGGCTACCCCTCTGCCTAAACCGTCAGTTATACAAACCCCCCTAATGTCATCCTCCGAGCAGCTTCCGGCAGCATAGCTGATCTAGACTCTTTCTACGGGCCGGTATTGAATTCAACCCGGGCCCAAGATTATGGATCTGCTGCTGCTGGAAGAAAATCTATGTGAAACGCTCACATTCCATACAATGCTCCAATTGTAAAACATGGTTGCACAAAACTAGTTGCTTCGGACTAAATCCATCTACACATAGGCCCGCTAGTTTCTATAGAACTTTTGTGGCCCCTTACTGTTCACGTCCTACGACGTCAAATCAAGTATAGCTCCGCCACATATATCTGACCCTGTCACTAAAGTCTCTACGACTAGCATACACCTCAGCAAGTAGATTATTTCAGCGGTCGCTCACGACCACTGGCGTCAACATCTCACACAGCAGCTCACAGCTACTCCCTACGTAGCACTTCCCATTTGGAATTGAGCAATTCTGAGCATCCGTCGACTCCCGTCTCATCAGTAAGCCTCTCTTCTTCCAGCACCAGCACGAATATAAGTCACAACCATCAGCTCCTTGTCCCTTATACTACGTGCACTGTTTGTCGGTTAAGATTATACACGCCTGCGGCATCAGTCAAATGCAATTCCTGCCTTTACCTGTGCCACCTGCTTAGATGCTCTGGACTCGCAAACAGGAACCTATGGACTGATACGTACGTTGCGCCATGCTGTCGAGCTACGCAACCTTCAACGTCGTCTGACTCGCCTCTACCTTCTGGTAACGCGATTCCTTCGATTTCAAGAATGCGCCGTAGTGCGCGACCCAGCCTATTACCACCTAGGCATACGCACCAGTCCTTGAGCCCCAGCATCAACTCTGCTGCCTCTTCGCATTTCGGTATCCTGCAATTTAATTGCAATGGCCTAACCGGTAAAATTATTGTAGTGATAAACTTAATGAGGGGACACCATCTTAGAACCGAGGGACACCATCTTAGAACGTCAAGGTATGGTTGTCCGGTCAGGCGATGTCGACCTTGAAATCATAAACATATACATACCTCCTGTCACCTGCTGTCCCAGGGATTACCACCCCGACATTCGTGCGTTACTCAGGGGCGAGAATCCCGTCCTCCTTGGTGACTTCAAAGCACACCATGACCTGTGGCACTCCAGCTTGCAGGCCGATGGTAGGGGACAGGAGCTGGCTGACCAAATAGATGATTCGACGTTCTGCACGGTAAATGGGGGTGCCCCCACTAGAGTGGCGGTAAACTGGTATAGCTCGCCAGACATCACCATAGTCAGCGCAGGCCTTATAAACTGCGTTGACTGGCGACCGATGCTGACGTTTGGCTCAGACCACCTACCCATAGTGCTCTCTATCGATCGCCGACTTTGTCACCGCTGAGAATCGCAAATACACCAACTTCAATAAAGCTGACTGGGAGGGTTTTCTCACCACCACAGAGAGCGCCTTAGCTGCTCTCCCCACCCCGTCTGACGTACGAGAAGGGGAAAGGGCGTTTCGTATGGCCCTAATTTCAGCCTCCCATCAACACATTCCGTCAGGTAGAATAATGGAAGTGCGGCCCTGGCAAATGAACGTGACCATATTAGACGCCTGCACCCTACGGATCCTCAAATAAAGGATCTTAATGCAGAAATCAGACGCATAGTAGAAGAGCACCTAAGATCTTGCAACCTCTCGGCTGGAGTTGGCAAACGGTGAAATCTTTGTCCAACCCGGTGATAAGGTTCAGTCGAAGCCCAAAAGATGCGCGAGGGCCTTCTGCCGACAATTTGTAATGCATCCTCCGTTGAACAAAGAGATTCGCCGAGCCACCAGGGAAGAGCATAACCACAAAAACAGCGATGCGCCCATTGCCATCTCCACAACAGAAGTTCATGAGGCAATTCGGAGATCTAAAAACACCAAGTAAACTGGCCCCGATGGCATTTCCATGCTGATGCTGAAACACCTCGCCGACGAAGGCATAAGATACCTTACACACATTTTCAACGTTTCCCTGTCCACCTTTGTCATTCTTGAAAGATGGAGACAGGCAAAGGTGGCCCCACTACTAAAGCCTGGCAAGCCAGCTGCCGTAACATCAGCATGGTTTTCGCAAAAACCACAGCACCTGTTTAACTATTATGTATCGAAACTCCCCCCCCACCAGAGGGTGTCTCGATCGTCTCTTACGCCGACGATTGTACGATTCTGGCAACAGGCCCCTTCGTTGAAGAACTCTGCTCTCGCAAAAATTCACAAACCTGGCATTGTCACCGAATAAGTCCTCGGCCACCCTATTCACGACGTGGACAACGCAAGTGAACATGGAATTAGACGTCTACGTTGATAGTGTCATGCTACCAACTGTCTCACATCCCAAAATCTTAGGGGTGACGTTTGATAACATGTTCAAATACGGCGCTCATGTAACCGCAATTGCCAATAAAGTCCAAAGCCGTAAAAAATCCTCAAGTCGCTAGCTGGCAGAACTTGGGGTAAAGACAAAGAAACGTTACTAGCTACATACAAAGCAATTGGTCAGCCGGTACTGAGCTACGCGACGCCGGGGCTAGCTGACACACACTGGACGAGGCTTCAGGTCTGCCAGAACACCGCTCTTCGAACCGCCACCGGGTGTCTTCTTATGTCTCCTGAGCACCATCTCCATAATGAAGCGAAAATTCCTTGGTCGGCCGTTCTTCAGGCAACAACACCACCCGTTGCCGAAGAGGAGCGCGAGCTGCCTACTGAGACTATGGTGATGCTGGCTCAACTCCTGTCTTTATATTGTAATAGGTTAAACTCTTACCTATCCAGACTGAACCCCGACTTGCCTAATGTTTGTCCGGCATGCGGCTTGTCCCCCCATAATACAAATCATCTTTTTGTCTGCTCAACCGAGCCTACTCTTCTAACACCCATATCCCTCTGGTCCACCCCTGTCGAAGCCGCTAAGTTTCTAGGACTTCGGTTACAAGAGTTTGATGACAATACTGGGTAAGATACTGACTACCTAGGTAGGGCTAAGTAGCTCTGCAACAAAAACAACAACCTTAGAACGTCAAGGTATGATTGTCCGGTCAGGCGATGTCGAACTTGAAATCGCTAACATTTACATAGCTCCTGTCACCATCTGTCCCTGAGATTACCACCCCGACATTCGTGCGTTACTCAGGGGTGAGACTCGTGTCATCCTTAGTGACTTCAACGCACACTACGACCTGTGGCACTCTAGCTCGCAGGCCGTTGGTAGGGGGCAGGAGCTGGCTGACCAAATAGACGATTCGATGTTCTGCGCGGTAAATGGGGATGCCCCCACTAGAGTGGCGGTAAACTGCTCTAGCTCGCCAGACATTACCATAGTCAGCGCAGGCCTTATAAACTGACGCTTGCTTCAGACCACCTAGGTCATGTCACACTTCCTTCCGTAATGAAAGAGAAAATGGGTAATGAGAGGTGAGAAGCATCTGTACTTTGCATTTGAACTACTGGTCATTATGTAATTTTTTACGCGAAGTTGCCTCTGATGTCTTCATTCAATGGTGACATATTGCGTTTATGCAAAGAATTAAAATTTGTGCTTAGTTATTTAAAAATTTAACGAATAAAAAGTATTGCAGTGGAAGTGCAGGGTAAATGCGTGGTTTGCCAAATAAGCATGAAACGCAAAAGTATACTTGGCCTTATACAGTGCAAGCATTTGTTGCATGTTGCATGCTCAATCAAGATAGTTGAGGCTGGATATTGTGCAATATGCAGACAAGTTAGACAACCGATCATTAAAACTCAGTCATTACCAGTCTTATCACCAAAAATAAATACATTTAACAAAAAGGGACTAACTGAAGATAAGAAGCGGTCCCTTCACACACACACATACATTTAGAATAGGAACATAGTTTAAGATTTTCTATATAAACTCCTGTAAATAGTTCAATAAAGTAGTAGTCTTACAAACTCTCAGACCAGTTGATATCTTTATTCAACGAAATTGTTTTTGCCCCCCCACCAGTGGTAAGGCAGATTCAATTTAAAATATATAAAATCCTTGCGAACCCCACCAGAGGAAACCCGTAAGATTTTCAGTTTGACTACCGCCCCACATCAGTGGTAAGAGGTATTCAACCGAGTCTCTTGATACAGTTTATTAATTAATTGAAAACTACTAATAAGGTTAAGCGGCAAATACAATACACGAACATTTCCGCGAACATTCCGCAATCTTGCTCGCAGCTTTGGCCAACCACCATACGAACTTTTGGCCGAACATTAGTTCTCTTACAGACAGCGATGAATACGGACAACAATTGTGCTGCAGCAATATTGCTCGCTGTGGCAATTAAGCGGAAAAAAAGAAAGAAAATCGCAAAAAAATAATTTGGCGCAAACTACTTATTTTTTTATAACTGTATCCTTTGTGGCATCAGGATCTAATTCTTTTAATTTTTCGATCAAAGTCGCATAATCATTATTCTTTTTAATTCTATTACAATAATCTTTGCTTTTTACTTGCCACAATGATGGCAAAGATTTATACATTTCAATAAATTCACTCAGAAATTATTTATTGTCCATTTTACTTTTCCGCGCACGTCAGTTCCGTTCAGAAATTACTACGATTATGAGCTATTTCGCCATACACACACAAACAGTTCGTGCAAATGTTCGCAAAAAATTAAAATATTTTGATTTTTGGCGAACATTTGCGCGAACTGGCAAACACCACCATAACCGAGAGAAAAATTCGCACAAACATGACATAACGGGAATGTTCGTGTAGTGTATTTGCCGCTTTAGCTACGTTACAATCCGCGGCTCCCTTTATAGCCGATTTCTAGGAGCAGCGTGCCTGCTACCCAACTTTTGACAGGCCGTTAATTCGTTCGTTCTATTTCATAAGCATGTGAAATAGAAGTATGCTGACGATGTGTCTGGATCAATGCCTTAGCATACGTATTAGCCACCGGTGCTAATCATGGCCTTGATTTCGGCTGTTAGGTTGCCATTCGCTGTTGTGCTGACTTTGCGGCACGTGTAACGGTCAGCCGTGGGAGCGACTCAGCGAGCGCGACTGATACGTGTTAACTTTCATACTGAATTCTCTTTTTGGCCTATCTTTTTCGAGCAAGTTAATTTGGTGAAATCCTGTTTTTAATCTAACGTGGAGAAGAACTTTGATTGTCCTTAATTGGACAGGATGACAGAAGTGTTCGGTATGGGATATCGATCGGAAATAAAGTTTCACTGGCACAGGCGTGCGTTTAAGAGTATGCGGAATCAAACTACTGCAACTATAAAACGTGAAAAACGAGCATACTTTAGTAAAATGTTAGATGGTGAGCTGCCCAATAATGTGTTGTGGCGAAACTTGAAAAAGCTTCGTGTGCATATTAAAGAAAATCCAGATTGCTCGCTTGACCCTGAGGAACTTAATGCAGTATTTGTTAATCATGCTACCTCTTCCAATGCTAGAATTTCCCATCCAATAATTTCTTCTCCTGAAGCTGTCTGTCAGCAATTCGAATTTTGTGCTGTGTCGGAGACTGATGTTGTAAGGTGTATTTACAAGATACGCTCAAATACGATTGGTGCTGATGGAATTCCGATAAAGTTTGTAAAAATGATTCTTCCGCAAATATTTCTAACCCTAACCCATAGCTGTTCTACAGCTGTTATTACAATTTTAGATGACATACGGGCTCCTTAGGACAGTAACCAACTAACATTATTGTGTCTTCTCGATCCAAAGCTTTTGACTCCGTAAATCATATACCGCTTGGTATGAAGCTTAAATCTTATTTCAGTTTTGTTTACGACTCATGATGAGCTATTTGAGTGGTAGAGCGCAACGGGTAAAAGTGGGATGATCTGACTTTTCTGGCCTTAAGCCGCTGTTAATTGGTGTTCCCCAAGGTACTTTACTTGGACCATTACTATTCAGCTTATTTATAAATGACATATTTACCACCTGTCAGCATGCACAGTTATATATGTCTGGTAAACTTGGACAAGCTTCTGAGCTCTGTACCCGGTTTAATATTGACTTGTCATCTATTTCGTCATGGGCATTGGAAAATGGGCTTTCCCTCAACAGGGATAAGTCGTATGTGTTACCCATATCAAAGAGAAAGATAAACTTTTCGCATCTTCCGTATTTGTATATCAATAATAAGTGCCTTAAATATGTGTCAAAAGTAACGAATCTTGGGTTTGTTATTAATTCTAGCCTTTCATGTGATGACCATATAAATTCTGTTGTCAAGTCTAAAAGTATCTCCGGCCTTCACCCCGTTTGGAATAGGAAGACGGGTTGCAATGCAATTAATAATGCCAATTATCTGTTACCCGGAATATATATACAGCAAATTAGATTCTAAATCTGCGCACAAGGTTGATGTAGTTTTTAATCATGTCACACGATATGTTTTCGGACTAGCAAAATTTGATCATATATCTGAGGGGGGAACGCGTCTTCTGGGGTGTGAAATATCAGAGTATCTTAAAGCAAGGAATTGTATATTTTTGTATCGTATCGCAAACTAACATTCTCCAGATCTGCACGCTTATGTGATTTAATTGTACCCAGCTACAATTATTTGAATTCTGCAAGGCTATTCTTCGTCAATGCTATCCGCATATGGAACTCTATCCCAAATTCGATCCGTAATAGCTTAAGTAAAATCAACTTTAAGAATGTGATATATTCGTTCTTTCGTCAATGAATGCATAAGGCTGAGTTTATTAATCATTCATTACTTTTAATACTAATACTAATTATTTTTCTACAACATAGTCAACCTTTGTTATATATCTCAATTACTGCTATTGTGTTTCATACTTTTTATTTTTCTTGATGTTTTTTGATTTTAACGTGAATGGGACTTTCAGTTCTTTAATACCGTCGAGAAATTCAAAGTTTTTAAAAAAAATATTTTGAGGTACCCGTATCGTTAATATTTTGAGCTCCTGACCATTCGCAGTAGTTTTGGTGATGTACGGTAGGAGAGACATCAGGGTCGCATGTATGGTTAGACTCTTCGAAGAACTATCATAGTTGTCGTAGTGTCGTGTCCTTCGTTTTCAGTTACATCAGAAACTATGTCAATATTATCTGGTCTATAATAACACGCTGTGTCTCACCGGCGGGTTTCTGGAAAGAACCCGATGGCTTATGAGAACGGTTAAATACAATTGTTTGAATGGGAGTTTTAGAAAGGTTTGCACTATTTTGACTAGTGTCGTGTTTTCGATAAATATATGTACCAACGTCGACATCCTTATTATTATGATTTGAAGTTGGTTCTTTTTTTGATTAGCTTCAAATTGCAAAGGTTTGGGCAAAATCATAGCGCTTGCGATTCATTTCAAGCCAGGCGCGTATTCAGGGGGGGGGTTTCGGGGGTTCAACCCCCCCCCCGAAATTTCCGAAAATTAAAAATTAAATATCTGTACTAGAATAATTACTCTATTCACTTTTAAAACTTCTGTTAAGAAAATAGCATTAATAGAAATAATGAAAATACGAAAGAATAAAATTACATAAATAATATTTCACACTGAGAGAAGTTATTGGTAGTCCCTAATCAATTATCAGAGCGAGTCTGAGACGTCACAACTAAACTCCTGCAACGGTTCACTCATTTGGCGCTTTAAGAAATTCGCGCAAAACTATCAGACTTGCTCTGCATAAGATCAACTTAGCACCTCAACTACATATGTAGCATGTTAACAATAGCAAGAGTGATTCGAACTCAAGTCTGTTGAAATTCAAATTAACTGCTTTTCGAGTTATGAATACAGCGGGCAAAAATCGTAAAAATGAGTGTCTCTCGTTATTGTAGTCACGGTTGCCATAAGTTTAACCAAAAAAATGACCACGAAGTTAAAACAAAAATACCAAAAATTACCAAGCAGTACACAACGCAGTCGTATTGAATTATCAAAGAAAGTAGCAATTAGATTGTACTTATACTTGTCAGGAGATAAAAGTTTAAAAGTAAAAGTCTGGTATGCTGTTAAAAAGAAAATGCTGAAGAAATATTGTCAATTATTTCTTGACCATGAAATTGTCATGAATAGCCAAGAAATTTTGACGTTCCGTTCTCCATGTTGAATAATTGCAACATTATATGAATTTCAATGTTATTTTATTATATTCTTTGTCTTTTTTTCCGAAACTTCAATTTTTCTCCATGAAATAAAGCGACAACTATTTATTTCTTGCCAAAGCCAGATTTGCGCAGCTCTCGTTTTTGTAAACATTTTCCAGAATTTTTCTTAAGCGTTTCATAAGTGTCATTTTATATAGAGTTTTTGGATTTCTTTTGAACAGCGTAAAGCCCTAAAAAAGAAAAATATTTTCCAATCCCAAAGGAGGAACGACCAAGCACGTTCATTGATGCATTAAATAATTGTTCCGTGTCTTTTTTCCCTATGGTACATCGATATATAAAAAATGCTGCAAATCTTCCAGTTTCCGTTGCTCCTTCCGTACAGTCTTTCTCTTCCCTTCGAAGGTTAAAAACTTATCTAAGAAGTACAATGGGGCAGGAGAGGCTGGCTCTACTCAACATTCACTATACTTTTGAAGTAACTTCTGAACAAATTCTAAACAATATTTCAAATCAAACAAGAAAAATAAATATTGTTTTGTACACGGCTGTTATTTTTTTTTAATGTTTGGACTCGAACCGGATAATTGAAAGGTTTGGAATTTATTACCAAAAAGTTTTAAAAATTGTGTAAACCAATGAATGCTTTAAAATTTAGGCTCAAATTTTTAGCCGTGTAGAAAGAGAAAATTTTCAAATAAATAAAAGTATAAATATGTTATATGTAAAAATATAAATATGTGTATATTTACAGGTAATTCTTATTTACTGACACTTTGGCCAAAACCCTCCCCGAAATTTTTTTCTGGCTACGCGCCTGTTTCAAGCTATTGTGCTACGGCCAATGTAGTGGGCAGATCCTTTGAACCACCCAGTGAACCACCTTAAGGGAGAACCCCCAGGAGGCGCCCATTGCCCTCTTGCAGGAGAAAAGCTCTGCAGCTGCCTTCCTGGATCGATCCATTATGTTGTCATTCCAGAGCAGTTTTCTATCTAGAATAACCCCCAAGTACTTGACCTTATCACTCAGAACTAGAGACGTGTCCCCGATTCTTGGTGGTATTATGTTTGGTATCTTGTATCTCCCAGGCCAGAGCTCGTGGCCCAGGATGATATTGTGGATAGTGCCCCTTCCATTAAATTGCAGAGGGTTTGCGGGAATTTTCCCCTAACAATGACGCAGATGTCATCAGCATACGCGATCAATTGATGACCTTCTGATTCCATGAGACGTAAAAGTTGGTTTACAGTAACCAGCCACAAAAGTGGAGAGAGAACGCCACCCTGCGGGGTGCCTCGGTTAGCGAGTCTGTGGACATCGCTCACGCCTAGGTCAGTTTTTACCCGCCTATCCGTAAGCAGATTGTAGATTAGTTCCACCACGCAGGCGTCCACCCGTAGGCCCGTTAGGGCCGAGGTGATTGTAGCTGGAACGACGTTGTTGAAGGCGCCCGCTATGTCAAGGAAAGTCACCAGTGTGTACTCCCTGAGGTCAAGCGACCTTTCAATGACTGACACCAGCGAGTGCAAGGCAGTGTCGGTAGACCTGCCTTTTGTAAAGGCATGCTGGGCATGCGATAGGGACGATGGGTCAATCAGCCTCCGGATGTAGTCCTCCAGGAGTCTTTCAAACTTTTTAAGCAGGAAAGAGGACAGGCTTATTGGCCTGTAGTCCTTTGGTTTTGTGTGAGAGGGCTTCCCTGCTTTAGGGATAAAGACCACGCTGACTTCCCTCCACGATTCCGGCACGTATTTGAGCCTCAGACAACTTAAAAATCATCTTTAACCAGGGTTTAATGAGTGAGGCAGTGTGTTGAAGCTGAGCCGGGAATATTCCATCTGGGGCCGGTGACTTATAGGGTTTGAAGGTAGATAAGGCCCAGTCTAGCTTTCGATCATCTACGATTTCTTTTAAAAGTTTGCCAGAGGGTAGCCCTCCGCTAGCGAAATTTTGAAACGAGCCTTCGCATGTCGGAAAATGTGTATCCATACGCAAGTTTATGGTCCCTGTACATGTCTCCGTCCAAGACCCATCAGGCTTTTGGACATAGCTTAACTGAGTTGGGGATTTCGATAACACCTTCCTTAAACGGGAGGCGGCAGAAGTGGTTTCAATCTGGCTGCAGAAATCTTCCCAAGATGATCGCTTTCTTATACAAGCTAAGTTTCGCCTTATAGTCCGCCCATGATTCCTCATGGACGTCATGCTTTGCTTTGTTAAAAGCCGTCCTACTGGACTTCCTAAGCTCCTCGAGATTAGACGACCACCATGGTGGTTTGCGGGTTTTCGCCGCCCTCCTGTTTGGGCAGGCCCTATCTAAATCAGTCCTACAAAGCTGACTGAAATTGTTTACGAGCCCGTCAAGCTCAGAATTGTTAGTCGGGGTTTGTACCCTGTTTGGCAGATTTTTAACGATAATCTTTCTATAGTAGCCTTAGTTTGTTCTTCTAACATTTTTAAAAACCTTAGGCCTAGTGGGAGTTTGCTATACATTGAAGCTAATGTATCTATGGTCCGAGAAGGAGTGTTCGCTTAGAACCTTCCAAGATTCGATTTGATTACTGAAGGAGTCCGTGACTAGGGTAATGTCAAGGACCTCCTCCCTATTTCTAGTTATAAAGGTGGGGTCGCTTCCCCTATTACATATACCTAGATTAGTGCCTAGAAGGTAATCATAAAGAGACTCACCCCGGTCATTTGTATCAGTGCTGCCCCACTGCGCATGATGGGCATTTGCGCCACGTCCGAGTACCAGCATTTCATCCCGCGGGTTTGACCGCCTCACGAGTTCCCGGAAGTTGTTTGCTGGTAATGGGCCCTGGTGATCATGAGCCAGATAGAAGGACGCAAAAGTGTACCTCCTATCCAGCCCCTCGACGCTGTCAGATCTCCATCACTACATTGCGGAAGAAGAAAAACATTAAGAGTAGACTTAGCTAGAATACATGTACGTCGCTTACCTTTGTTATGAGCGCAAATAAGCTTGTAGCCAGGCGTCCGCAACCCACAGATCCTTTCACCAGGGATCCATGGCTCCTGGACTAGGACGAGATCTACCACACCTGAGGACAGGCGTAGTAGAAGCGCAGCAGAAGCTGCTTTGGAATGATGAAGGTTTATTTGGAGGACCCTCACCATAATTTTTTGGCGCTCTCCTCCGTGAGCGTTGCATCCGACTCACCGTCGATCAGAAGCTGACTCTCGGAATACATCCTCCTGAGAGCCAGGCTACCGTCCGAGCCCGATGAGTCGTAGCCACAAGGTTCCGACGCCTTCGCCTCGCCCACCTCCATTTCATCTTCACTGGGGGGTTCACCCGCCTCCAGAGCTTCAAGATTTTCATAGTGACTCAACATCAGCCTTATAGATCCTAAGGCTGACGCTTATAGTCTTGCCTCGCTAGTGCACCGACGCTCGCACTGTCGAGCAGCAGGACGATCTGCATCGTGGCCTTCTTTGTCTTTTCGACATTAACCACTTTCCAATTAGGGGTTACTACACCCGGGTTGTATACCTGGAGAATCACCAGGATAGCAGCTGGGTCCGTGGGCGTCACTGGAACCCAGGCTCTGGCTCTCGGCCTCGAGGGAATATCCCGAGCATCAACCGCCTTAAGCCGCGCACCCGGGTACACCTCCCCAAACCAACGGCGGCCTTGTACAGTACCGCCGACCTGGAATCATCACAGGCAATAAGCTTGACATTCCCCTGGAACCACCCAGCACCTTGAAAGATGGCAGTGGAACGGGGTTTTCTTTGCTGACCTTAACGGCCACCGCAGCTTTACGCAGCCTTACTGGTGGAGGCTACGGGATGGGCGGTGACTGCACCAGAGGCCACCAGGTCAGTGCCTCTCTGACGAGGCCTTTGGGCTGCTCGTGCCGGATAAGCTCTCGGCTCTACTTTGGAAAACGCCCTTGGCCCCAACACCAGCCGCCCCCACATCCCCAGAACCTACATCAGCAGACCCATCAGACGCTAGTCGCTGAGTGACAGGCCTACCAATGGGGGTCAAGGGAAGGACGGCGGCTGCGATTTGAGCCTCCCGATCAGCACCCCCTCCATGAGAAGTGCTGACCATAGGACGAATCGGGCTGGATGCTCTCTCAGCCCTTCTTTGTCGAGCTGCCGATGCGGCAGCGAAACGCTGAGCAGTTCGCTCAGCTTGTTTTTGAACACCCGGACGAGCCGTGGCCTTCGAGGAGCAAGCTCCAGTCGGCAATTTTTTTGGAGCCGCTCTCCTTATTATTAGTATTAGTATTTTCATTTTTCTTCATCTTTCAAATCCCACGAGTTGCGGAGAAAGGGAAAGGTCCGCCCGGGCAGAGATCCGCAATGCCAAGTTGTGTGAAAATTGGTTCAAAGTGGTCGGTAAAAGCCTTAATAATTGTTCTTGCTATTTGGAGAAAATAAGACTTCTCTCAGCAGCCCCGATTTGTGAAATGTCACAAAATTTAATTATATTCAAATGGCCTGAAGTAACTGATCACATGGTTCGAAAAGCTAGGAAAATAATAAATGAAAAAGGAAATTACTATGCTCCTGATCCATATTTAGGGCATCCTATAGAGGAAGGTGTGAGGGAAGCCGTACTTGATTATTATTTAAATGACGATTTTAATTGCACCACTCAGAGCCCTTGTAAAAATGATACTATCAATGTTTATGAAAACGGAGAGAAAACTGTTAAAGTGAAACGTTTTATGTCTTGCAGCCTACTGGAAATGTACGCGGTATTTAAACGTGATTATCCAGATAAGAAAATCGGACATTCAAAATTTTATACTCTAAGTGGGTAGTTCAGTTCCCTACACAACGAGTTTGCTTGTGAATTTATTGTACAAATTTCGAGTTATTGTTAGTGGGCTTAAACAATTGTTTAAATAGATTTAATATAATTGTTCAAAATGTGCGTGAAACAATGCTATTTGCCGTTACATGCTAAAATAGAAACGACGATTTCATTTTCAAAAAGTGCAAGGATTGTCCTGGAATTGAAGGAGTAATCGGAAAACTAACAGAGTATTTAAAAGAAGAAATTCAAGAAGAAATTAAGTTTGCTATTTGTGAAGGGAATGACTTAGTAAAAAAAAAACACTTCAATTGAAATATTCTGACGGCGCTCCGAGTCACTTCAAACATCGATACCAGTTGCATGAATTGAAAAATTACAGAGTTGAAAAAAAATGGATTTTTTCTGCGACAGGACATGGCAAAGGCTCTTGTGATGGTATTGGAGGGTTAGTGAAATATTTTGCCACCAAGCATAATTTAATTTCAGATCCCACTGAGTATATGCAGTGTGCAAAATCCTTTGTTGAAAAAATTAGAATGTGGGAAACAGTGCCAGCGTGTAAGGGTATAAGAGACACCCATGTGTGGAGAAACGAAGTTGATGGTAATCAAAATAAAGCAAATACAGCAAGAACGTTCCAACACGAGTGGAAACTTGTCAAGTAATTGCTATTGACATCATTGGTATTAGAAGCAACACTCATGTTAAGTAATGACCCAGCAAACACAGCCTCTAACGTTAGAGAAATGCTGTAGTTTTTCATTAGAATTCTAATGTAGTTCTCTAATGTATCTCTAATCGAAAATCACGTTAGAGAACTAGGCTAGAGGACGATTAGAGAACGATTAGAGAAACACTCGAATAGCGAAGATGCGTGTATTGTCAAGTATTGTATTTCGACCTATCCTAATAGAAAAGACGTATCTCAAAAAAAAATTTATAAAAGACGTATTTCGTCGATTTTTTTATAAAGGCCGTATTTCAAAATTTTTTTTATAAAAGACGTATCTCGGCGATGTTATTAATAAGGTCGTATCTCAGAAACTCGCTTAAAAGGGTTGTAACTAGAAAAATTAGATTTTTACAGGAGCGATTTAAACATTAAATCCCTTTCCACAATTCGTTAAGGACTTGAATCTCAAAACTTGATTAATTTTCATAAAAATAATGTGCTAAAGAATAATTTTACTTCTACATATATAAAAATAAAGGTTTTAATCAATGCCTATTACCGTTGTTTAACGGATGTGGCCTGAACGGTTGGAGATTTTGATCAAAATTTGGATCAGGGTGACCCAGAATGTCTATAGGATATGGCTATCAAGTGAAAGGTGTTGACGAGAGCTTCCAAAAGGAGCGGTTTTCAGGTTTATTTGAGTACTCGAGGTGCTTGTCTATATCTGTATATAAAAATTGAACCCTATTTCCCTTGGTTCGGATATCACGCGTGAACAGATTGGCCGATTTCACTAACCCTTTTCCTACCCTGTTTTTTATGGTCAGTTGATAGCTTTTATGAGAGAAAAAATTAGGAAAATTTTGCGGAATCCTAAGATATCGACCAAGATGTCGCCCAGAGGTGACCTAGAAGTTGCTTTTCAATGTGGGTATCAAATAAAAGCTCACTTCTGACTTCACTTGAAGGAAAAGTAAGCGGGAGAGGAAAAGTGGGAGGGGTGATAGTCAGTTGTGCACTTCTTTAAAAGTCAGTTCGAATTATAAAATTATCGTTTATCGTCATACAAACAACATCTACGGCCCCATTTGGTCTTTATTTCCATATCTCGGAAACGGCATTAAGAAGGAGTGGTCTATAGTCCTATAAAGGAGGGACTATAGACCACTCCTTCCTAAAGCCCTCAACAACACTTTTCATTTGATATCCATATAATACAAACACCTTCTGGGGTCACATCCAGTTTAAATCGGGTTTCAAGACTTTAACCACCTGGGGATATGAAGTATAGTTCAAAATCTATTATCATACCCATCAACTATTCCTTCAAAATTTCGTGGAAATCGACCGAACCGTTTCGGAGATCTTGTATAAGTACATAACACCGTGACAAGACAATTAGAGAGACTAGTTCTCATTGACAGAAGAGAATTTATTGGATGAAAATAACAACATTTCTCGCCATAGATTGAAGAGTAACTTACTTTTCCCAAAACATTTTAATCAACTTCCAGAGAAACGACTTTATCAATAAAATCGCTGAAATACGACTTTTTTCGATGGAAAATTTTTTATAACTCGCAGAAGGGAATATTTAATTTCGCTTATACTTTTTGAGTGCAAAAACGGTTTAACATAATTTTGGCATCACAAAAATGCAAATTTTTCGCGCTATTTTATAGATTAAAAAGCTCAATTTGCAAAAAAATCAAGTTATTCCCCTTTTAACCAAGATCCTGAGATACGGCCTTCATAATAATTTCGCTGAGATACGTCCTTTATAAAAAAAATTTTGAAATACGGCCTTTATAAAAAAATCAACGAAGTACGTCTTTTATAAATTTTTTTTTGAGATACGTCTTTTCTATTAGGATAGGTCGATTTATAAACTAAGGTATAAAAACTTTGAATTTTATTCCCATTAGATATTTAAGCTTAAAACATGTCAAACATATTTAAAGCAATAAATTTATCGAAATAGAATTAAACAAGAACAATTGGATTTCATTTCATTTCAGTTACAAATTTCTCATTAGAATCCCATTAGAATTTCACGTTAGAATTCGAATCGATAACTAACCTTTTTCTCGATATCGAGAACTAAGTCCCCTTTTTGTCGAGAATGCTATAATTCGCGACAGTTTCACAAATCGTTCTCTAACCATCTACCTTAGAGAATAACATTAGAATTCGAGTCGTTTTCTAATCGTCCTCTAACCTTAATGTTTGCTGGGGATTAACCTTTTTTTAATAATTCTAAATGAATTTCTGCGCTGTAATCTTAAAAAAAGACAATAAATGAATGTTTTCAATAATAAATGTGATATTTTGATTAGTTTTAAACATTTGGCACTGATCGCCTTGTATGCTGATATGCATTGCATCAATATATGGGGGGAAAAATGTTCAATATTCAAAAATTCATATCTCGAAAACAACGAATTTTGGCTAATAGGCATTTAGCCAAGTTGAAATATAAACTGTTGACTCAATATAGAGAAAATTAAAAAAAAAATTACCTTTTTTGAGATATTAATTTTTGAAAATAGTGCAGTTGAACAGGAATTGTCTGGTCAACATCTCGCTATCTCCGAGCATTTTATCTTCATTATGAAGGTGATGCTCAGGAGATAAAAGAAGAGATCCAGTGTAATATACCGCATAGACAAACTTCGAATCGTGCGTACTGAGTTGGCCAAGAATATACAAAACGCTTTTGAGAAATCATCTCAGCGCTACAGTCTCCGTAGCAGAGTAAAACCTTTTAGTATAGGTGAAAACGTATATCGGCGTAATTTCGTTCTGAGCGACAAAGCGAATAAGTTTAACGCCAAGCTAGCACCAGTTTTTGTTAAAGCTAAAGTTCTCGCCACAAAAGGAAATTCCATGTATCAATTGAAAGACATACATGGTAAAATATGGTGGTACCATGGAAAAGATATAAAGGAATGCAAGAGTTAAATACAAATTACCGTCAGATAATGTCCTATAAAACAACTAAAAAAGGACAACCCTATATAAATTTATCTGCGTCCCTCTTTAATTATCTCCTTTTCACATCACGCCACCTTTTTGACTTGTTTTTCCTTGCCTATAAGAGCGGCGATCTTAGGCATATCGAGGATTCTCCTGGATAAAGTCTCAAGTAAAGGTATACTCTCGGTAACATGCTTTTTCCGCGATCGCAAAATTTTTCCAAGTCATGTCGATAAATTAAAAGTACAGAAGTTTGCTGCGTGTTTTTGCGAAAAGTTAATGATAAACAAATCGCGTAAATAGTCTCGATTACAAAACAAAATTCTTATTTTTTCAAAACAATTTTGAAAGCGGTATTGGTGTTCCTGGTTGCGGTGTTCCTGAGTTCCTGATTGCTGCGTGCTTTTGGCAATAAGAGCCAACGAGGATGGTTTCTAAAAACAGAAAAAAATAAATAAATTGATTTAAAATATTTCAATTAGAAAAAAAATGTTAAAAATTCTAAAATAATGTAACTAAAAAGAACAAAATACAAATATGTACATTTATAAAAGAATTGTCAGAAAGACACAAATGGTATTGGAAAAGTGAAAGGTGGAAAATTAGAGAGAATTTTGCTATAATGGTAGTGTTATAATGCATTAACATAATTGCGTTAAAAAAACTTAAACAATTATAAAGAAACAAAGTGAAATGAAACAAAATCGAAATTTATTAATATTTCAGCAAAGCAGCAAAATCGTCGAAGGCCTTCATCGAGTTATTGCATCAAATCATGTGAGTTTTTACACATTTCATTAACATTTTTTTCCATTATTTCTATTTTGTTTCTGGTATTTGGGGTTTGTATGTATCCATACATCTTTTGATAACACAGCCCCACAGAAAAAAAGTGGTATGTTCTCGGGAGACAGGGTCGATCCACGTGGATTTTGGGTCACTGAACACGAATCCGTAGTCGGAATTCAAAAGTTAACCCTGAGTTTTAAAGACATAGTAACAAGTCACTAGCTCAATTTCGTAACTTAATATAAAAATTACCTTAAATGTTGATCATTCAACACCCAACATATATTAAAACGGTATTTGTAACTCACGTATTTTTTTTTTTCATACAAAACACAAGAGCTAACTTTTGAATTCTGACTACGGATTCGTGTTCAGCCACCCAAAACACATGTGGAATTTTTTCTGAGGGGCTGTGTAATTTATAGTGCTATCCCGCTCTCACGATCATTTGTGCGATGTAAGAGCGGATAGAGAGTACAAACAAAAACCCAGTATTTTTGGAGATATGGTTTAAGTTAAATTAATATCAATTTTAATTTTCTATTACAAGGGCTATTTTTAAATGCTTTTTGCACTTTTCCACTACCGCATTATAGTTTTTGTAGGCTAGTAATTTGAATTGTCACATTCATAGTAAGCTTAGTAAAAATTGTTCCGATTCCATGCCGTTCCTATTAGTGTTCGGACATAAAATCGTTAGTAAAAAATAGTACTTTTTGGATTCCGTACTAAATTTAGTATGAAAGTCTCGATATATAATAATTAAATAGAAGCGGGGATGGAACCCAACCCTGTGGCACTAGAATTGCATAGCTAACTGAGTGGTTTATTATTATGAAGAGAAAAGTTTTATATAGGGGGGTAGAAATCGAGTTACGCGGTCGAACTCGGTTTGGGGTCTGTTTTGAGTAAAAGGACACTCAGGAGATATGTAGTACTAAAAAATACCTATTCAACGATATATCAAACTTTGCGATCGGATTATAAATAAAAAAGTTGTGAATAAAAATCGATTTTGGCTGTTAGGACTCTCGCAGGACTAAAATTTTTATCATCCTAAATTCACCGCAGGGTCATCTTTCATCCAGGGACCCCCGATAATGATTATTTTGATATTTTTAATGAAAAAAATCAAAGGCTTCCCTGTATCGGAGAACAGTTTAAAGTATACAAATGTGCATGTCTCGTCATGCTCTATGGAAATCTGCATTGATTGAAAAAAGTTTGAGCGAAACCTATATAAATTAGATGTTGAGTTTTATTTTTTTTCACCACTCGAAAAACTCAAAAAGTCACTGCCTCTATGTGGATATACATATGTATTTGTCTATAAATATGTTTGAATTATTAAGAACATATGTTGACGACATTATACCAACCAATATTTTTCATAATTTACTTGCCAAAAACTCGCAGCGGCCTTATAAAACTCAAAAATAACGATTATTTTTGATCAAAAAAATAAAACTTGGAGATAACTATTATTGTTGATTTTTATTAAAAAAATCAGAAAATAATGATTAATTAGAGATTTTTATAATAAAACTCATAACACTTACGGTCCCTGCTTTCATCCTAGGGGGTGTAATTGCAAACTTTTTTTTCGACCCGGTCTAATGCCCATCCTTGCTGCGTGCGCCCCGACAGTCCAATGTCCAGTGAGGGCCGAAACTAATTTGAAAAGGCCCCTTCTGTTATTCCTTAGAAGGGTCGAAGTTCGTGGGGTGGTTTTACATACGAAATTCATAACGGCGTTTCTGGTAAAGAGAAAAAGTTGAAACTCGTGGTCCTGTGTTATTTATCGTATATTCTTATTTTCTAAACTTAACAGTTCCCGTTCGCCGATTTCCTTTCTTCAGCAACAACAACTGGTGTGCAGCGTAGCCTTTTAATGAATGAAAAAAATAATTCGATTGTGAAAATCAGTCAGTAACTAACTATCGATAGTTTAAATCATTCGATAGTACCCAACAGTAGTATTGACTTACCGCACCCTAAATCAAACAACGTCACAAGTCGAAATTGGAACAACTTTAGCTTGAAACCTTTTGAAGTGTCGTTTGTAGTGGAGTCTGAAATGCAGTTTGCAGCGCTCATATTAGTATTTGCTTGGGGAAATTTTAATTGAGCGATTTATGAAGCGACCTACAATTTGTTTGTTACTGGTTTTGCTTTAGGGTGCGATATGTTAATGCTGTCTTAATGATTACTATGCTCCAAATCTGTTTAAAAATTTAATTTTTCTGATCAATCAATAGTTTTTTGTTTACGGTTTGGTCATTTTACATACTCTTGCAGATGTTATGAGCTCAAGACCAGTTGATAATAGTTCTTAGTCAATTATTATTATTTTTAATCTTTCGAAGTTTCCAGCTTCTCATCAGACCCCTTCTCGGACACTGGGATATGAACCAGTGTCTGCACCCAAACTCGCTATTAGAATACTCTAACAACTGAGCTATGATGCCAAAAGCACCGCCGTTTTATTCACATTCACCTTTTAAATTTTTTTTGTACATTCGCTATTAACGCGAAAACTCGTGACACATTTCTGTGAAACATTTCATGTTACGTCGGATATTCTGTACTGATAAGCAGGGTTCGTATTTGCATGCAAATTAAGTTTTTGCCTATTGGCAAAACGATTTTTAAAAATATATTAAAACTTCAATTTATTTTAGTTCGCTTTTTGGCAAACGAGCCTTTATATATGCAATAATGAACGCGTTTATCTAAAAACTGAAGCCTAAAATTCAGACTTATTTATACTCTTACAAAATTGTTTACTTAATTTTAGTTTCATGAAATTGTGAAATAGCTGTGTGAGGCTTCCGTTAGCTTATGATTCATATGAAGAATCCACTAAGCAGAAGGATGAATTTTGTTTACAATTACGGTAATTAACTCCCCCCCCCCCCCCCCCCCTCTAAGATGAATCGTCCACGTTACGTTACATGAAATTTGTTGAAATTCAGGGTTTCATTCTGTTTTTTAGTTGTATTTGGTTTGATCATCTTTCTACTCAAATAAACAATCAAAATTATGCAAAAAACCACAAAAACATTGAAATAGATTGAATGCCATTTAGATTCCTCCCCCTCTAAGATGAATCGTCCACGTTACGTTACATGAAATTTGTTGAAAGTCAGGGTTTCATTCTGTTTTTTAGTTGTATTTCATTTGATCATCTTTCTACTCAAATAAACAATCAAAATTATGCAAAAAACCACAAAAACATTGAAATAGATTGAATGTCATTTAGATTCCTCATTTTTCTTACCTAGAAAATTTATATTGTCCGATTTTAAACCTTTTATGCTCAATTTATCATAATTATTTGAGCTATCTAAAAATGAAATATTATATAAGCTAAGTTTTTCTTAATATATAGTATATAGAGACGTATCCGTTTTCAAGTAATACACAATTTTGTCTGGTGTAATCCTCGAGGTCAGCGGTTATTGAACATTGATGTAATTATTAAAAATTTCATTGTGGAAATCTGTGAAAAGTTAACATTTAACGTTGTCCTAATAACACCGCTATGCTGGCAAGAATAGGTTCAACAAAAATGGGCAAAACTAAATGTCGAACTACGTTTTCAGTAAAATCGGGGCTGCTCGTTTTCGCGAAATATCCCACTTTAACCCTTTAGGAGCTTCAAAAATATACATTTGCCCAAGAAATCTTTTAAAAAATAGCTTCTGAATGTTTGTTTGTGTAACTCACATAAATTGACAAAAGTCAGACTTTTTTAAAAAAATTGCAAAACTACTATTAGGGTAAAACCGGGATAGATGCCCCACTTTTTGGAAAAGCTGCCTAAATTTAAAAATATTAGTTTTATTTGAATAATTTTTTTTAATATAGATAGTTCAATATTTTAACTTTAATTATTTAAATTTTGGTTTACCTATCGTACACGGTTTTTCCAGAAATTACTTTTTCCTGAAACCTTCTTTTTGAGGGATAGATGCCTACCTTAGGGATAGTTGCCCCACCATGAAAATAATGCGAAGGATAGATGCCCTTTATGGCATGTAAGCGAAAAACACAAATCGAACGCAACGTATGTAGTTCTACCCTACTCAAAACCATAATAAATTAAACATGTTGGGTTTTTAATCTTTTAATTACTATCATTAGAAGATACCTAAATCTAGTATTAGGTACATCAATGGCCATACCTACCTTATTAAATTGAAGAGTTTGCTTTCAAGAATTGGCATGCATTTTTATATATGTTTATTAAATTCAATTTTATAGGTACGTGTTTATTTAGAAAAAAAGAAAAATTATATTTTTATAAAAATACATTTTACATACAATCTTACACTAAAATAAAAGCTACTTAGTAAATCTATAGGAAACTAGAGGCAGCCAATAGTTAGATAAACGTTTATTATATCCCTTTTTTGTTTTTTTAGCAGCATATCGTCGAATTAATGTCCTTGATGGAATCCCATATTTCTAGGATAATTCGTTTATCCCCATCGTATTTTTGTTCATTTCGTCGAACGCGGCCTGCAGGCTTTCTGTATTCCCTTCCTTTTGTACTTTCGCGGCATAATTTTGCTGAAAACAGTTAAAAGTCCATAAAGTAGTACATAAAACATATATCAGACTCCAAAAGTATGTAAAAAATATATACTTACTCCTTTGCCCCTAAGGGCATCTATCCCTCGAAAAATCAGGGCAACTATCCTTTTTGATAGGGATAGATGCCTACGAATTTTTTGAATAAATTACAAACAAAAAAACATCTATTTTTAGTTAGATGCAGTCTCAATGAATCAGTTTATTAAGGTACTAAAAAATATAATGGAATTTATTACTAATTATAAAGTTATACAAAGCACAATACTTACCTTTAAAACTTTAACGGGTATTTCAATTTCGTCGCAAACAAAATGTTTTATACTAACAAAACGCGTGTTCACTGCTCGAAGCCCTTAGATAACTAAAATGCGCTGTGGCTGCGGCTGCTAATTATTAAATTAATTGTTAGTCACGAGCTCGGGAAGTTAGATTTCTTGAATATGGGGCATCTATCCCGTTGGGGCATCTATCCCGGTTTTACCCTAAATAAAATTAATTATTCATTTTTAGGGCACTAGTTACAGCACCCTGTTTTTGTAATGCAAAAAAAAACAAAACAAAAATACTCCGTATGATTTTTTTTAAGCGGAACAAGAATCCGTGGTCGAAAAATTTTCATCATGTCCCGTTTCCGAGAAAAAATGTTTTTAGACCCCAAAATTAGTATAATTTGAACAAGCATTGAATGGTTTCTAGTCTGTCAATGAGAAGAAAATCCACTTACCATGAAAATAATATCTTCATTTATTACCACCTCGCTTCGGTAAAATATTTATTTTTGTTTTTATTAATTTCTATACAAAATGTATGCTGATACTAAAAATTTTACATACAAATTTTGTATAAAAGTAAATGAGCAAAATTTATTTTGAAACGTTTGTTTCACAGGTCCTTGGATTTCATATAAATCTCTATTGCACAATAAAAATAGTTAGCAGATTTTCTACCGTATCATATTCTATAATGTCTTTTATTTCAATTTCAATTAATTCGTGAATTGTGAATCTCTTTTAAAATAAAATGATTTATTGTTTGAATTGGTTTACAGGTTTTTTTGTTTCCTGTCCTCGAATACTTTCACTACTTTGTGCAGAATGTTGTGAATTATTATTTTCTGCATCTTCTGGATCATCAGACATGTTGTTTAATTCGAGGCGTGACAGCACATCTGCCATAACATTGGTTTTACCAGGTTGATATATAAATTTCGGAGCAAACTCCTCTATAAAAGCATGCCATCTTTCATTTTCGGATTAGGATTACAGGGTGATAAAGCAAATTGTTCTCGTAATGATGATATATCATAAATACTAACCATTATTAACGCAAAAGGCAGCTTTTTCTATGTCATTTTCTGACATTTAAATTTGATGAAAACCTGATTCTAAGTCAATGCTTGAAAAATATTTTGATTTGCCCAAATTTGACAAAATTATATTAGTATCCGGAATGGGATATCTACCAGAAATGGTATGTTCATTTAATTTTTTATAATCGATGACAATTCTAAGTTTTGGTGAGCCATCTTCATTTATTCCTTTTTGTGGTACCACCCAAATTGGTGAATTATAAGGCCTCTTACTGGGTCTTATTATATTTTCATTCACCATCTTGTTAATTTCTTTATTTATGAAAGAATTTACGGATAAAGGATATGGGCACTGCCTACTCCAGATAGGCTCATTATTCTTCGTTCTAACTTCTGCTTTTACATTTGTCATAAACGGAAAACTAGTATTTATATTTGAATGTGTATTTAGAATTTTGTCCTTAATATATTTTTTAAATTGTTTGAGCTTTTTGTCGAAACATTCAGGACGAGATTCTTTAAAAAAAATTTCCCAAGTTTTATCCTCGTTATTTCTATTAATTTTATTTGTAACATATTTTTTATAATTTTGCAACTCTTCATTGTCGCTATTCCGGTCACTGTTTTCCGTCATATATGCACCATTTTCGTTGAGCACTGAAAGATTTTCAGTAACATTTGCATTACACTCACTATATATGTTTATGGTGCGATATAGAACAGTTATATCATCAACCTCCTAAGAGATTTTTGTTGTTGTTGTTGTTTTAACAACAAAATCACTCCCCGAAGGTTTTGGGGAGTGTTGTCGAAATAACAGTCCTTGGCCGGATATGAAGCCGGTACGCTCCGGTACTCCCTTGCGGTACTGCCCGACTGTCGTGGGAGCGATTTGGTATGACCAGTGCAACCTTCTAGGTCATGTGATCCCTCCTTCCGAAAGGAAAGAGAAGATGGGTAATGAGAGGTGGGAGGCATCATATCCGTAGATCAACCATCGAGTTGCACATCATTACCTTTGTGCATATTGGTCGCCTCTTACGACCGGTATGCCTACGCGGGCATATTCTAAGCCCCAACCCGCAGGGGATAAGAGATTTTTGCGCCGAGCTTCTTTTCCAATTTGTGATGTGCAAGTTGCCGGGACCTGCGGTTTTTTGCCGACTCCGAACGGGAGTGAATTTTTTGCTGAGAAGCCTTTCATGGCAGAAATACACTCGGAGAGTTTACCAAACCATTCACAAACAATTCACACTTTTCTTTTTTATTGCCGGTAGTTTCATGGCGGCCTTAAAATTTTTGTGTTCCAAGGGGTCTAAATTTTCTTGACTTTTTCCACTGCGCAAATCAATGTGCAATTCTATTTTTTTCAAAAAACTATAGCGTAGGAGCAAATCTGATTCCAAGTTATCTATTTCATAGAAAACCTGTTTTACCCCAAACAAAGTTATTATATGATATTACTTTATTGAGTAACTCTTTATGGTTTTGACTCTTTTATTTTATTTTATTTATTTTAGGTCGACGCTAAAAATCAGAAATAGAAATATCAACAAGGTTTACAAATAATATTAAAATAGTAAATACAAATATATAAAATGCATAAAAGAGACAAAATTAAATAACAAAACTGAGGAAATTTTTAATTTATGCGGCTAACTGGATGGTTGAAGAGGTCAAACAATATATCCATTAAAGTTGCACGAAGAAGTCTGAAGAAACTACTGGATGGTTGGAGAGGCCGTGCCCACAATACAGCCTCTCGTTCGGTTGACTTATTTGCTAAGGTTGAGTGTAGGAATCTGAGAAAAAACTGGTGGTTGGAGAGGCCGTGTCTCCAATCCACCCTCTCAGTTAAACGATATATCCCTTAAAGTTGCACGAAAGGAGTCTGAATAGACTAACTGGGTGGTTGAAGAGGCCGCGTCTCCAATCCACCCTCTCTTTCATCAACTAATTAGATTGTATTAAATTACTTGGACGCTATGGCTATTAGTAAGTGGAGCAGCTGAATCCTTTATTGTTTATCGGCGGACGGTAAGGAAATCATGGATTGCATTAGATAAATGGACAAAGGAACATTCGAAGCTGATACAGCTACATAATTTGTTGTAGTGTAAACACCAGGCATTCAGAGGATTGTTTCTGGCAAAGTTTTGACGATAAATGGGTATCTGAAATTGTACAATGTGCCTCGACGTCCTAGCAGGAACGGCGAAATTTAGTCGATCAGATGAGTCAATTTGGCCGATAATCAGCTTATGGAGGAAATTTACCCCTAATAAGGTTCTACGACTTTCTAGAGTAGGCAATCTAATGAGGAGAAGCCTATTACCATATTTAGGCAGGTGTATATATCTGGGCTCCAGGGAGAAAACGCAAGGCAAATATCAAAGATTGCTTTTGTACTGACTCAATCCGGGTTATATGCTCTCGGTACACGGGGCACCAGACACATTAACAATACTCATGTATTGGGCGCACCGCGATGTGTAAAGAATTTTGGTGAGGTACGGGTCATCAAATTGTTTAGCCCAGATAAGATATGCATTTAAAACTTAGTTTGTGATCAAATAGGACACCTAGATATCAACCACATCAGAGATACGCTCCAAAAGAGCACCGTTTAGTGAGTAGGATGCTAAAAATGGCTTCACTCGATGAAATGTCATTTGATTACATTTAGAGCTATGCAATATTAATGGTTTGACTGTACACCAGTTCCGGAACGCTTCCAAATCAGCTTGAAGGAGATCAACCCGAAATCGTTCGGTGGGGGAAAATGAGTAACACGGCTTTACATCATCCGCGTACATGAGAGTACGGGAACAAGAGATAATTTGAGTTAGATCATTTATGAATAGGGTAAAAAGCAAGGGGCCTAAATAACTACCCTGAGGAACACCAGAGGTTACGTTGCTCGACTTAGACATAGTATTCTTAAACAAAACCTGACGTTTTTTGTCGAAGGGTATAATAAATGATTGCTTCCAAACAGCGGGGAATGACGCAGAATCAAGAGATAGTTTAAATAATTTAAGGACCGGGTCAGATAAAACTACAGCAAAGTACTTCAGCACACAACTTCGGACACAATCTGGCCCTGGAGAAAATGTAGGTTTCAATGCTAAAAGGCTTAGCAGAACGGTATTTTTTTATCCATAGCAGCGTTGAGGATGCAGTTAGATTCTTCTAATTTCAAAGGATAGGGAAATTGTTGGAACCTATTATATGAACAAGTTGACTTTTAAGAAATCAGCAAATGATTCCGTAATGTCCTGATCCGAACTGGCTTTTTTACTTCTAAAGGTCTTCCGTTTTGAATTAACGAACTTGTAAAATCTTTTCAGGTTATTGAAAAATTTAGTTTTGCAACCTGTTACGTAATCCTTATAGCACTGCTGATGGAGCAGCTGAAAATTGGAGCGAACACCCAAATATTTCGAATAGGTGTCAGATGAGTTAGATCTTATATAAATTGTATGTAGTCTGTTTTTTGTTCACCGGCATCTCGTTTGGAGTTTTTGGCTCTACCTATTCTTCCCTTCGTTATACTATTGCTGTGATGTAGTTGCTTGACCTCTGATGTGAGCGAGGTAAGCGAACCAGCAACCACTTCATCATATAGCTTATGTAAATTAATAAGCTCAGAGCGCACAAGTTCTAATTCGCCCAGTAATTTGTTTTTATCAGCTTGCAGAGAGTGTATACCAGCAACTGCACTTGCTTGCTCAGTTCGCAAAATTCTCAATTCGGCAAGAATAGATGATAACAAACAATCATTCTCTTTGTCATTTACATGCTGTTGTTGTTGTTCAGCGACTGCATTATGCGAACACATATCATCTTCGCAATGGGCGACGGCACAATCGCCACAGATATAAATATCATCGGCATTTTTAAAACAATTCAAATCGGCAGCCAAAGTGCCAACAACACACTGCAGGTGAAAAACCTCCTTACACTTCTCGAACTGCATACTGCTTTGAGCGCGTTCAACTCGTTGTCCACAGAAGCAAGGCATATTGTTTGTGTAAATTAGATACGAATATAGAATAGGCTGACGAAACAATTGACTGCCAAAAATGCAAAATGATTATAAGTTTTTGTAGTGCACAAATTATTTTATTATTAATTGTATTTCTTTATATGTAATTAAATTTGATTTGTTTAATTTAAAAGCAATATTATACTTTCTTGCTTTAGATGTCACAAAACTTTTTCTTTTCGTATTCAGTGGAAACTTCCGGAGCACAGAAAAACACGTCTTACTCGCACGAAAATATGAAACGGCTGTCTCGATATCATTACGGCTATAAGACTCCACGCGCCTTAGATATACGATCACTCCTATGAACGACGTAATTACTGCAGAAAAGCTCAGAGTTTAAATTGTCAGGTTTTAACCAGGCCTATTTTCGCTATCCCTAGCACGCTTTACTCCATGATAACTTTTGGTTTGAGGAGTATTTGCATTTGAATTGGAATTATTCATTGCGGGCCTCATATTTTGATTAATATCATTTGTATTTTGCTGCACTCGGGCATTTAAGTTTCTTTTACAGATTCTGTAAACAGATCTATCTACGTCCATCGGTTCAGGTTTTGAGTATCTACTCTGTTGATTTTTTATGAAATTGTTTGTTTTAGCTGTGGGAAAAGCATTCCGTTTGGCAACTTTGGCATTCTGAGTTCGTTAAGTTCAACTTCGAAACTGCTTGTTTGTTATTTTGCAAACAATATAAGATAAATTTCAGCGATTTTTTGTTAAAATTCTTAAAACTTAAGTAAAACTTAAAGTTTTAAAAGAAAATTACAATTCAAGTTCGGAAATTTCAAATTCAAGTTCAAAATTTACATTTTAATTTCAGAAAGTTGCAATTTAAGTTTAGAAAATTACAATTCAAGTTCAGAATTTTCATTTCAAATTCAGAAAATTACAATTTAAGATCAGAAAATTACAATTCAAGTTCAGAAATTTACAATTCAAGTTCAGAAAAATTCACTGTAGGCCTGAACATTTTTTTAGCATGTTGGGAATACATTACACAGTGCAACAGCCATTTTACACTTTTGAAGCGACCTAGTGGAGATTGTTCATCTGGTTGAGTTATAAACGAAACGCCCTTTAAAAAGTTTGTAACACCCTCAAAATCTGGTTTCGTAAAAATAGCTTCGTAAAAAAAAATTCAGTAAAAATCGAATTTTCAACCGATTTCAAAATTCTCAACGGTAGAGAATTGTTGACACTTTCGAAGTATATATAGCGTTTTATTCATTTGAAAAAAGTATGATATGTGTTTTAAGCTAGAAGTTGAAATGTTTGGAAATTTCATCCGGTTTTCCGGTTTCGACGTCATTATTTTGCCACTAATTAACAGTGAATGAATCTCTTTGGGCATGTGTCATCGAGAGGCATTTACTACTTAATTATTTCAGTTTTTTTTTTTGGAAAGGACTTCAGGTTTTCAAGTTATGTAAACTCTTGCCTTAAAACCAGATTTTGGGGGTGTTACAAATCTTTTGAAGGGTGTTTCGTTTATAACTCGACCAGATGAACAGTCTCTGCTAGGTTGCTTCAAAAATGTATTCCATTTTTTTCTATGCACTGTGTTTTTATATGAAACTAGCTGACCCGGCAAACTTCGTTCTGCCCAAAATAGATTTTTTTATTAATTTCATTTCAAAAATTGTTATTACACCGGTACTTTTTTTAATAGAAAATTAACGATTCTTCACTTCATTGCGTATACAACTTATAATATTAAGGGACAAAAAGGATCTAACTGTGAGTTATACCCATATTTGTATAGTGAAAAATGGTGTTTATTTGTGGGCAAAGAGATCCAAGCCATTTCGGACATTGCAGTGTCATCTATTCCCCATACTATAAACGCCCTACCCAGATTTTACATAGAAATTTCAAAATGCAGTAAACTTTGAACTTGAATATCTCAAATAAATTTCGGAGTCACTTAGATCCATTTGGTTCGAAACCCTTCATATATAATTTTAGTATTCAGTTTGAGGCTGCACGATACGTAAAATTTTTAATTTTCTGTCCCGGAGCGTAAATAAATAGCGAGGACGGTTTTTCTACACGGAAACACGCCACATAGAGCTATGGATATCGTTAATCTCCTGATCAATTTTCAGGTCCCAACCTTAAACGCTTTTCAGCTTGAAAAATTAAGTTTGAATGGGAGGTGCAAAGCCCCCTTTTCCGATAACCCCCACTTTTATGCGGAAAAATTGTTTTAATATCATATAGCTCTGTACCAAGTTCCAGGTCCCTGCCTTAAATCCTTCTAGAGATATTCAGCTTGAAAAATTAAGTTTGCATGGGAGGTGCCACGCACCCTTTTCCGATAACCCCCACTTTTATGCGCAAACATTGTTTTAATATCATATAGCTCTGTACCAAGTTCCAGGTCCCTGCCTTAAATCCTTCTAGAGATATTCAGCTTGAAAAATTAAGTTTGTATGGGAGGTGCCACGCCCCTTTTCCGATAACCCCCACGTTTATGCTCACAAATTGGTTTGATAGCATATAGCTCTGTACCAATTTCTAGGTCCCTGCCTTAAATCCTTCTAGAGATATTCAGCTTGAAAAATTAAGTTTTTTTGGAAGGTGCCAAGCCCACTTTGTCATTATCCCCAGTTTTTTTGGAGGTGGTAGGGATCGATTCCATATAACCCCTTACCAAGTTTCAATAGTCTAACAAAAATACTTCCAGAGATATCGACTAAGAAGTATTTAATTCGTATGGGAGGTGCCACGCCCCTTTTTCGTTATCCCCAGTTTTTTTGAAGGTGGTAGGGATCCATCTCATATAATCTCTCACCAAATTTCAGTTGTCTAACCTAAATACTTCCAGATATATCGACTAAGAAGTATTCCATTCGTATGGGAGGTGCCACGGCCACTTTTTGTTATCCTCGGTTTTTTTTAGAGGTGGTAGGGATCGATCCCATACAACCCCTCACCGAGTTTCAATGGTCTAACATAAATACTTCCTGAGATACGGACATTGAAAACTTCCAGTTTTATATTTTTTAGCCTGTGACCATCCCAGGAAGATATCCAGTGGGTGTGTCAAATTTGGTTACGATCGGCTTATTCGTTTAGGAGCCATAGTCAGATACATAATTTGAATTTTATATATATAGATTATACCTGGGTCACCCCTGGCCCTCATTTTTGGATATCTCGTAGGCGGGGTAGCATAGGGTCCTGAAAATCACCTCTTTTTAAAACACTCATCAACACCCTTTATTCGACACCTACATATATCGTATAAACACCTTCTAAGGTCAACCCTGGTCCACATTTTGGTAGATATCTCGGAAAAGGGGTCGCAAAGGGTCTTGAAAATCACCTCTTTTTTAAATACTCATCAATACCTTTTGTTTGATACCCATATTGTAGAAAACCCGTCTGGGGTCACACCTGGTCCATATTTTGGGAAATACCTCGAATACGGGGTCTTATATGGGACTAATAACTACACCATGTTCAAGCGCTCCATGTTAGAACAATACCTTTCATTTGATACCCATATCGTACAAACACTTTCTGGAGTCACCCCTGGTCCACATTTCGGTCAATGTCTCGGAAACGGGACCCCATATGGGACTCAAAACCACTCCAAGTTAGAACACTCATCAATACCTTTCATTTGATACCCATATCGTAAAACACTTTCTGGAGTCACCCCTGGTCCACATTTTGTGGAATATCTCCAAAACCTTCCCGGTTTCTTATACTTTTTTTGGCCATAAACCATGTCGGGCTCAATCAAAAACTACGTGCAAAATTTCGTTTAATTCGGTCCTGCCGTTCTGGAGTTATAGCGTCAGCAAGGAAAATAGGCTCCATTTTTATATATAGACTAGCTAAGCCCGGCAAACGTTGTTATGCCTTTGTCTTTTTGTTACTGTATACCTAGGATCATTATGTACCTAATATCATTGTGAGCCTCTGTTAAAAAGAAAACTTTGAAAAAAACACCACTAATTTTCTCAATTCATTGTATTTCTTTAAAAAATAACGGTTATATAAAATGATTTAATTAGCCAATAATATGTACATCCACAGCACATAAACTATTTTTTTCTATAACAAATTATTCAATAGCCAATATGGTAATATGGTAATATAATCACAGCACATAAACTTTTTTTTAAATTAAAAATTATTCAAAAGCGAAAATGTGCTCATTTGATTTAATTGTTTTTTCCCCAATCAAATTTGAAATAAAAATTTGTCAAATGTTAAAATATTTTCATTGAGAGGAAGAGGGGTAGTGAAAGCTTTCTTACCTCGCGGCAATACTAACCAAGGTTTATGATACAAAATCTACAATAAATAAAAAGTTCTTAATTTTTTTGTATATTATCAAAAGGATATATTATACTTTTATACGCTACGACATCCGTCAGGGTACCAAACCACTCCCTGTTGAAACCTTAGTCAACACCTTTCCTTTGGTATCCATATTGTCCAAACCCTTTCTAGGGTCACACCTGGTCCACATTTTGGTAGACATCTAGGAAACGGGGTCCCATATTGGAATTTGAACCACTTCCTATTAAAACCCTCAGCAACACCTTTCATTTGGTACCATATTGTGCAAACACTTTTTAGAGTCACACCTGGTCCACATTTTGGTTGATATCTCGGGAATGGGGTCCCATATTGGACTTTGAACCACTTCCTATTAAAACCCTCAACAACACCTTTCATTTGGTACCATGTTGTGCACACACTTTTTAGAGTCACACCTGGTCCACATTTTGGTGAATATCTCGGAAATGGGGTCCCATATTGGACTTTGAACCACTTCCTATTAAAACCCTCAGCAACACCTTTCATTTGGTACCATGTTGTGCACACACTTTTTAGAGTCACACCTGGTCCACATTTTTGTCGATATCTCGAAAACGGGGTCCCATATGGAACTTTGAACCACTTCCTGTTAAAACCCTCATCAACACCTTTTATTCGATACCCATATTGTGTAAACACCTTCTAGGGTCACCCCTGGTCCAAATTTTGGTCGATATCTCGGAAAACGGGTAGCATAGGGTCTTGAAACCATAGGGTCATATAAACCATAAATGGACCACTGCCTACGTAGTGTATAAGTTTGGTTGAAATCGCACGACGCGTTTATGAGTAGTTCGGCGACGTACATATACGGGGACTTATTTTTATATCTTAATATATAAAAATCACGTGTCACATGTTCAATCAGGGTGAGCTCCTAAACTACTCAACCGATTTTAATGAAATTTGCACAGCATCTACAGTTTGATCCAACTTGAAAGATAGGATACCTTATATCTCAAGGGGGAGTGGAAATCGGTAAAAAACCATAAATTTTTTTGTTTACACAGCCACAAATCATAAACGGATCCACCGATTAGAATGAAACTTACTTGAAGTTAAACTTTGAAATATTTACTTTCGTTCTGCATCAAAAAAAAAAGTTGATTCATATATTATTTAACCAAAATTGTTTAAACAATAGGAGCACCTTTTCTAAAAAAAAACCGCGTGTAGCCAGTACACGTGAAAGAAGTTAACTTCTTAAATTCAGAAATAACGAAATATGAATTAGGTGTATTCGAGAATTGTTTAGATTCACAATTTCTTACTTCCGGGAAGTGGACCAGGGAACCGATCCATTCAAAAATATCTTATGCATTGTGCGTTTTGCTTCAAATTTGGTAAGTGGGTAGAATTATGCCTAAATTAACAGGGGCCAATACGAATGGGATATAGAGGAAGAGGGGCGGGGTAAAAGGAAAGCGGGTAATGAAGAGAAAAAGGGGGGAGATAGAGTGAAGGCGAAGAAAGATTGGAAGGAGAGTTGTAAAAGGGGGGACAGTGAGCTCGCATTTAGACAGGACGTCTGCCTCTACTACATATCGACAGCCACACTGCAAAACCCCGTAAGTCACTATTTTTCCAAAAATAAGGTTCTGAGCCTTTCCCATAGATCGTGATATTTCGCACATTAAAATTCAGTCAAAATCGGGTTACAACTTCCCGTTTCTTTCCAGTGGTGAAATGTAAAAGCCGTCGTTCATATATATACGTTATAATTATTACAGTTTTTTCCCTCTCCTGAAAACTTTTTGGTTTTGAACATACAGGGTTTTGCAGTGTGGCTGTCGATATATAATGTATAAGATTGAAATATTGTATGTGTGTGTATGCATAACTTAAGTTGCGTTCTAAACGGATTGACCGATCATAACCAACTTTAGAACAGAAACCCATCGATGAATTAAGAGGGATAGGGGAAAAGGTGCGGGCACCTGACATACAAATGGGATTTTTCATGTTGCATATCTCTGGAAGTATTCATGCTAGGCCGCTAAAATTCAACAGAGTTATATGAGGATTATGAAACCACTCGTATAAGGATTTGAAGAACGGGCATAATTGGTATCAGTTCTATCGACTTTATCAAACTTACCTACCTAATTTCGATTTATTCCATGGAATGGAACCAATTTCATCCATTCACGGAATATGTAATTCGACCTAAGGCATGTCTCAATCTCAAGGGGGCGAATAGAAATTTTTGTCAAATAGCATCCGCGCACGCATTTTTTCTTCGTGCCTGGTAGAACGAATTTATGCGCCGGTATAAAATCAAGCCGTCCGAGTCTGAGGATTGAATTTTATTGATTTGGGGGGACATTCCAGTTCTTATGTACTTGAATTAAATTCTTACAAAATCCGAAGAATTATTTAAAACTATAAAAGATGGTGATGAACACCCTAGGCCAAACTAATTGATTTTTAGATGTTACTAGCAGACCCGGCAGACGTTGTTCTGCCTGACCAGTGACTTCCCTAGAAATACATTTACAAATATTTTTCTTTAACTTTTAACATTCCATTTATTGCAGTGCTTTAGGATATACAATGTTTCCGGTTTTAAAGTCTTTGGTATACACAAATAAATTTTTTGAATGTCCAACTCAAAAAACAGATCATTTGAACTCAATGGGTATGACAAAACCCATTATGCGCTGCTGAGCAGATGTATAGTTAGTACTTATTTAATTATATCCTATATCTACCTATAATACTCTGGATATGTATGAACGGCAATAACAAACAAAAAAAATTAAGTGCTTTGATTAAGATTTAAGAACGTTAAAATGTCACTAAAGCAAATACATTCAGGGATATAACGAATTGAAATATTACTTAGCTTGTGGTCCTGGAACTGCCCACTTTTCCAAAGAATTTACAAATGTAGCCTATGTATGTCGTACCCAACGAAGATTTTAACGTATTGGAAAAGTTTAAAACAGATCAACCATAAACTTTGGACATTATTGAAGTACAAACAAAGCACTGAATACAAAAAATGTGGGCGTGGCACGGCCCACATTTCCCAAATTATATAATTCTTGACCAAGGGACACACATATCCAAAAACCATTAGTTTAGACCAAAAATATTCAAAGTTATGATGATTTAAATTTTATATAGCCTGGGGGCGTGGCACAACAATCTTCTGAACCAATCTGGAAATTTAGAGAAGATCGACCATAAACTTTGATTTTATTGAAGTACAAACAAAACACAAAAAATGTGGGCGTGGGACCGCCCACTTTTCCCAAATTATATCTATCTTGACTAAAGAACACACATATCCAAAAATCTTTAATTTAGACATAATATGTTCAGAGTTATGAAGAATTTAAATTTGATATAGCCTGGGGGCGTGGCACTGGCTACTTTTCCAAAAATTCAAATAGCCTGAATAGTACACAACAATTTTCTTAACCAATCGTGAAAGTTTAAAAGAGATCGACCATAAACTTTGGACATTATTGAAGTACAAACAAAACACAAAAAATGTGGGCGTGGCACCGCCCACTTTTCCAAAATTACATAAATCTTGACCAAAGGACACACATATCCAGAAATCATTAATTTAGACCAAATATGTTCAGAGCTATGAAGAATTTAAATTTTATATAGCCTTGGGGCGTGGCACCGCCTACTTTTCCAAAAATTGATATAGCCTAAATCGTACACAACAATCTTCTGAACCAATCTTGAAAGTTTAAAAGAGATCGACCATAAACTTTGGACATTATTGAAGTACAAACAAAACACAAAAAATGTGGGCGTGGCACCGCCCACTTTTCCAAAATTACATAAATCTTGACCAAAGGACACACATATCCAAAAATCATTAATTTAGACCAAATATGTTCAGAGTTATGAAGAATTGTAGTTTTATATAGCCTGGGGGCGTGGCACCGCCCACTTTTCCAAAAATTAGTATAGCCTATGCTTTAACCCATGATCTCAAGAATATACTGTGAAAATTTCATAAAAATCGGTTGAGTACTTTGGACCAGATGTCGGCAGTTTCATACATCTTAAGATGCAGCGCAATTCACACGGATAGGTTACGCTCTTTGTTCGGTGATTGATTTAGTCGTCGCTGAGCAAGTGGCGTGCCAACATCGTGTAGGGCGATCGCTTGTTTGCGCAGCAAATAATATATGCATGTATGTACGTAGCATTTTTCCTTATGTACCTTCATATTATGAAATGAATAATTGTTTTGTTTAGTCAGAAAAAATGTATATTCATAGAAATAAAACGGATTTATTAGATTATTGCATTTTAATTTTGCAATTTACATAAAAAAAGTGACACGGTATCATAAATATGTGCTTTTGCTTCGCTGTCTAGCAGGCAACTAATAAACATATCAACTGGTTCGTGCGTTGAGAGCGCTTCACCAATACTAACGCACTTACAATTTTGCCGACCCTTGCTTTGGACGCCCATAAAGGACACACAGACACACAGCCACACAGACACACATTCATTTTTATTTATAAGATATGCAGTTGTGGTTTGGACGCATACATAAAGCCACCTTAGGTCCATTTAATATAGCTATTTACTCAACATATTATACTCAACAAGCATGACAATAACAAATGAGTTGACAATTGCAGAAACAAAAATCAACTATGTACATAATTACTGTACTAATCTAACCAGCACCAAAGGCAATTATGTATAGCGTGTGTGTGTGTTGGTGTGCACCATCTAGCGTCATATGGCGTTTTCAGTGCCATCTACGCAGCAGTAGTGAGGATGGATTTCAAAGACAACAACCAATATTCTATTTCCGTTGCATAGTTCCCGTTATATCATCTATTACAATACAATTTTCTCAATTTTACTCTCAATAAAAACTTCATATCGCCGCCTAAGAAGTTAACTTCAAAAAGCTGTTTGTGTGTTTGTTCGCTGTCAACCAAATGAATCGATTTAAGTTAAGCGAGCGCTCGGTAGCGGTACTTCGCTACATATGTATGTATGTATGACGCTTTAAATAAAAACAAAATTAACATTCATATGTACATATGTACGTTTTCGTGTTGCTGAGGGATAAGTAAAAATCAAATCCATATATGTACATATTTTGTAGTGAACGCATTTTGTGAAACCCCGTTATTCGTATTTTATACAATTGCTTCATTGTTCAAAAATATTTAATTAAAATATATATGTACATATGTACATGTAAGTATTATCACATAATTATATTATTAATTTCTTATTTCATATTAATCAATTCAAAAATGATAGGAAAAAAATGAGAACGGCTGGACCGATTTGACTCAAGTTTTTTTTCAGTTCTTCGTAATTGGTAACGCGGTGTTTCCACCAAACCAAACACCGTGTTTAAAAGGGTTTGGGTTATGTAGAAATGGTTATGTAGAAATGTCAAGTTTTTCTACTGAGAGTTTACCGGAAAATGGGTTTACACCCACTAAATCGGAACGACGATCATAATAAATTGTTTAGTGGGTGTAAACCCATTTTCCGGCAAACTATCAGTGGAAAACTTGACATTTCTACATAACCCAAACCCATTTAAACACGGTGTTTGGTTTGGTGGAAACATAGCATAAGAGAAGGTTTGTGTGAGGGAAAATTTTGGGAAATATTTCCGGATTTTCAAGATTTATGTAATTTTGGAAAAGTGGGCGGTGCCACGCCCACATTTTTTGTATTCAGTACTTTGTTTGTACTTCCATAATGTCCAAAGTTTATGGTTGATCTGTTTTAAACTTTTCCAATACGTGAAAATCTTCGTGGGGTACGACATACATACATTTGTAAATTTTTTGGAAAAGTGGTCAGTTCTAAGACCACAGCTAAGTAATATTTCAATTCGTTATATCCCTGAATGTATTTGCTTTAGTGACATTTTAACGTTCTTAAATCTTAATCAAAGCACTTAATTTTTTTGCATGTTATTGCCGTTTATACATATCCAGAGTATTATAGGATTTCCATAAAATCATAATAGTGGCGTTAAGTGGTAGATATAGGATATAATTAAATAAATACTAACTACACATCTGCTCAGCAGCGCATAATGGTTTGTGTCATAGCCATTGAGTTCAAAAGATTCGTTTTTTGAGTTGGACATCCAACAAATTTATTTGTTTATACCAAATACGTTAAAACCGGAAACATTGCATATACTAAAGCACTGCAATAAATGGAATGTTAAAAATTAATAGAAAAATAGTTGAAAATGTATTTCTAGGGAAGTCACTGGTCAGGCAGAACAACGTCTGCCGGGTCTGCTAGTACATATATAGATTTCAGTTTGTATATTTATTGTATACTAGCAGGGTACCCGGCGTTGCTCGGGATGTAAGTAGTTAGGGGACCTTTCAAAATCAATAATATACTTTAAGATCTCATATTTATAAAAAATAGATTTTTTTATTAATTTCATTTCAAAAATTGTAATTACACCGGTATTTTTTTTAATAGAAAATTAACAATTTTTCACTTCATTGCGTATACAACTTACAATATTAAGGGCTCAGAACTAAAAGGATTTAATTGTGAGTTATACCCACATTTGTATAGTGAAATATGGTGTTTATTTGTTGGCAAAGAGATCCAAGTCATTTCGGACATTGTAGTGTCATCTATTTCCCATACAATAAACGTCCTACCCAGGTTTTACATAGAATTTTCAAAAGGCAGTAAACTTTAAACTTGAATATCTCAAATCAATTTCGGAGTCACTTAGATCCATTTGGTTCTAAACCCTTTATATATAATTTTAGTATTCAAATTATGGCTGCACGATACACAAAATTTTTAATTTTCTGTCCCGGAGCGTAAATAAATAGCGAGGACGGTTTTCCTTGACGGAAACACGCCACATAGAGCTATTGATATCGTTAATCTCCTGATCAATTTTCAGGTCCCAACCTTAAACGCTTTCATCTTGAAAAATTAAGTTTGTATGGGAGGTGCCATGCCCCCTTTTCCGATAACCCCCACTTTTATGCGCAAAAATTGTTTTAATAGCATATAGCTCTGTAACAATTTCTAGGTCCCTGCCTTAAATCCTTTTAGAGATATTCAGCTTGAAGTATTAAGTTTGTATGGGAGGTGCCACGCCCACTTTGTCATTTTACCCAGTTTTTTTGGAGGTGGTAGGGATCGATTCCATATAACCCCTTACCAAGTTTCAATAGTCTAACAAAAATACTTCCAGAGATATCGACTAAGAAGTATTTCAATCGTATGGGAATTGCCACGCCCCCTTTTTCGTTATCCCCAGTTTTTTTTGGAGGTGGTAGGGATCGATCTGATATAACCTCTCACCAATTTTCAGTGGTCTAACTTAAATGCTTCCTGAGATATCGACTAAGAAGTATTGCATTCGTATGGGAGGTGCCACGCCCCCTTTTTCGTTATCCCCAGTTTTTTTGGAGGTGGTAGGGATCGATTCCATATAACCCCTCACCAAATTTCAGTGGTCTAACCTAAATACTTCCAGAGATATCGACTAAGAAGTATTTCATTCGTATGGGAGGTGCCACGCCCCCTTTTTCGTTATCCCCAGTTTTTTTGGAGGTGGTACGGATCGATCTCATATAATCTCTCACCAAATTTCAGTGGTCTAACCTAAATAGTTCCAGAGATATCGACTAAGAAGTATTTCATTCGTATGGGAGGTGCCACGCCCACTTTTTCGTTACACCCAGTTGTTTTGGAGGTGGTAGGGATCGATCCCATATAACCCCCTAGTTTCAATGGTCTAACATAAATACTTCTAGAGATACGGACAATGGAAAATTCCAGTTGTATGGGAGGTGCCACGCCCCCTATATATATCAAAATATTTTTTAGCCTGTGACCATCCCAGGAAGATATCCAGTGGGTGTGTAAAATTTGGTTACGATCGGCTTATTCGTTTAGGACGCAAGTGGATCTATACCTATATATTTACATAATTTGAATTTTATATATATAGATGAACAGTCGCTCAGTTTGGTTTAAACAAAAAATTAGTACAGCAAATTATAAAACCGCATACAAGTACCTACAAATGGAACTAAAGAATAACTGCGCGATATGTTTGTCAACAATGACATACAATATCGTATGCCGCGTTATACGGTGCAGGCATCTGTATCATAAAACGTGTGCTGAATCCCTTTTATGAAGGGAACCAAAGCTTTGTGCAATATGCAGAGCTGAAGTTGAAGGTAAATTTGAAATACACAAGAGTATTTATTTAATCTAACAATAACTCCTTGCTTTGCCACAGACACTGAAGATCTCCAGCGAACAATATATAAAAAATATTCATATCAAGATAGAGAGGGGATTTTGCATGCAGCAAATCGCGGAGATGATTGGCCTGCTTTAGCTTTATATCTAGGTATAGTATATAAGACTGCGTATACCTGGGTATTGAGTGGCAGGTCAGAGAGAAAAGCTATGGGTGGTAGCAAGCCCACCAAACTTTCTGAAGCCCAGGTGGAGGAATTGCTGAGCTGGTTGGAGCTAGAGAGTAGCCTAACCCTTCGCCAAATAAAGGGAAAAGTTTTTGAAAATTTTAATATATCTCTGTCGCTATCATCTATTAATAATTATAATTACCTTGAAGGTAAATTGAATACATTAAAGAAAATACACTCACAACTAAACACATACATACAGGCTGGTAAGCCACTCGTCTATATAGACGAGACAAATTTTAATTTATTTTGCCGACATTCACGCGGTAGGTCCAAACGCTGAAACCGAGCAGTACAGATGTTGCCAGCCTCCCGTGGTGCAAACGTTCTTTTAATTGGGGCTATCTCGGCTTCATCAGTCATAACGTTATTTTACTGCAGCCTCGTTCAGGCGCTGGATTGGTACGGTCTTGCAGAAGCGGCGCGATTTCGGCAAGAAGTGACGCGATTTCGGCAAGAACTTAAGTGACTTGGCTGTTATTTGTGATAACGCACCTTGCCACTCGACCGTTGAAGCTGCTGTACTTGAGACCATATTCGCCCATGCTAAATCCAGTAGAGACGATATGGTCCAAAATAAAAACTATTGTTAAGTCGGGTATGGTCCAGGCCTTGCTGAGCAGAGGCTGCAGTATTTAGAGGCCAAAATTGATGAAGCTAAGGAAGCGATAACAGGTGGCGATTACGCACGAGCAACGCAGCACTGCTTTAGCTTTCATGCAGATGCACTTTCGCTACGTGATATGCCGGCTGGCGAATAATAAATAAGTATATAAGCAAGTAATTTCATATGCATTTATTCATACATACAAGAACATTTCGAATGTTAAGGTAGTTTTTTTTCTTGTTTTCTTTTTTTTGTTACTAACTACTGTTGTTACCTGCATTGTTACTCTTTTCAGTATATAAAAATAAATAATAAATCTGAATGCTATATATATACTGCAAATATATATATTACTAGCAGGGTACCCGGCGTTGCTCGGGATGTAAGTAGTTAGGGGGCCTTTCAAAATCAATAATATACTTTAAGATTTCATATTTATATAATATAGCTGACCCGGCAAACTTCGTTCTTCCCGAAATAGATGTTTTTATTAACTTTTCACTACTTCATTGTGCATACAACTTCAAAAATATAAAATTTTAGTATTCCGTTTAAGGCTACACGATACACAAAATTTTTAGTTTTCTGTCCCGGAGCGTAAGTAAATAGCGAAAACATTTTTCCTACATGGGAACTATTGATATCATTAATCAAATTTCAGGTCCTAGCTTTAAACGCTTTTACGATAACCCCACTTTTTGCGCCAAAATTGTTTTGATATCATTTAGCTCTATACCAATTTCCAGGTTCCTGCCTTAAATACTTTTAGAGATATTTAGCTTGAAAAATTAGTATGGGAGGTGCCACGCCCCCATTTTCGTTAACCCCAATTTTTTTGGAGGTGGTAGGGATCGATCTCATATAATCTCTCACCAAATTTCAGTGGTCTAACCTAAATACTTCCAGAGATATCGACTAAGAAGTATTTCATTCGTATGGAAGGTGCCACGCCCACTTTGCCGTTATCCCCAGTTGTTTTGGAGGTGGTAGGGATCGATCCCATATAACCCCTTACCGAGTTTCAATGGTCTAACATAAATACTTCCAGAGATACGGACAATGGATAATTCAATTTGAATGGGAGGTGCCACACCCCCTATATATATCAAAATATTTTTTAGCCTGTGACCATCCCTGGAAGATGTACAGTGGGTGTGTAAAATTTGGTTACGATCGGTTTATAAGTTTAGGACGCAAGTCGATCTATACCTATTTACATAATTTGAATTTTATATACATACTAGCAGGGTACCCGGCGTTGCTCGGGATGTAAGTAGTTAGGGGGCCTTTCAAAATCAATAATATACTTTAAGATTTCATATTTATATAATAAAGCTGACCCGGCAAACTTCGTTCTTCCCAAAATAGATTTTTTTATTAATTTTTCACTACTTCATTGTGCATACAACTTCAAAAATATAAAATTTTAGTATTCCGTTTAAGGCTACACGATACACAAAATTTTTAGTTTTCTAACCCGGAGCGTAAGTAAATAGCGAAAAAAAAGTTCTACCCGGGAACTATTGATATCATTAATCTCCTGATCAATTTTCAGGTCCTAACTTTAAACGCTTTTACGATAACCCCACTTTTATGCACAAAAATTGTTTTGATATCATTTAGCTCTATACCAATTTCCAGGTTCTTGCCTTAAATACTTTTAGAGATATTTAGCTTGAAAAATTAAATTAATTAATCATATAACCCCTCACCAAATTTCAGTGGTGTAACCCGAATACTTAGAGAGATATGGACAATGAAAAATTCCATTTGTATGGGAGGTGCCACGCCCACTTTTTCGTTACACCCAGTTGTTTTGGAGGTGGTAGGGATCGATCCCATATAACCCCTTACCGAGTTTCAATGATCTAACAAAAATACTTTCAGAGATATCGACTAAGAAATATTTCATTCGTATGGGAGGTGCCACGCCCCTTTTTCGTTATCCCCAGTTTTTTTTTGGGGTGGTAAAAATCGATTCCATATAACCCCTCACCAAATTTCAGTGGTCTAACCTAAATACTTCCAGAGATATCGATTAAGAAGTATTTCATTCGTATGGGAGGTGCCACGCCCCCTTTTTCGTTATCCCCAGTTTTTTTGGAAGTGTTAGGGATCGATCTCATATAATCTCTCACCAAATTTCAGTGGTCTAACCTAAATAGCTCCAGAGATATCGACTAAGAAGTATTTCATTCGTATGGGAGGTGCCACGCCCACTTTGTCGTTGTCCCCAGTTTTTTTTGGAGGTGGTAGGGATCGATTCCATATAAAACCTCACAAAATTTCAGTGGTCTAGCCTAAATACTTCCAGAGATATCGACTAAGAAGTATTTCATTCGTATGGGAGGTGCCACGCCCACTTTGTCGTTATCCCCAGTTTTTTTGGAGGTGGTAGGGATCGATTCCATATAACCCCTCACCAAATTTCAGTGGTCTAACCTAAATACTTCCAGAGATATCGACTAAGAAGTATTTCATTCGTATGGGAGGTGCCACGCCCCCTTTTTCGTTATCCCCAGTTTTTTTTGGAGGTGGTAGGGATCGACCTCATATAATCTCTTACCAAATTTCAGTGGTCTAACCTAAATAGCTCCAGAGATATCGACTAAGAAGTATTTCATTCGTATGGGAGGTGCCACGCCCACTTTGTCGTTATCCCCAGTTTTTTTGGAGGTGGCAGGGATCGATTCCATATAACCCCTCACCAAATTTCAGTGGTCTAACATAATTACTTCCAGAGATACGGACAATGGAAAATTCCATTTGTATGGGAGGTGCCACGCCCCCTATATATATCAAAATATTTTTTAGCCTGTGACCATCCCTGGAAGATGTGCAGTGGGTGTGTAAAATTTGGTTACGATCGGTTTATAAGTTTAGGACGCAAGTCGATCTATACCTACATACATACATATATATTTACATAATTTGAATTTTATATATATAGATATAGATTGTATTTTGTGTACGCTTTTGTTGCAATGACCAACTATGTAGGCTCTTCACATATTTACCCTTCAAAATCCAAACTTCATCTTGCACTAACGTGCAATAAATAGTATACTGGTAATTCATACTTGTATATGCATATGTATTTGCCTATGTGCAAAAAATATTTCCCACAGTATAATAAAATACCTGAACAGTTTTCTGAATTTCAATTGTAATTTTCTGAATTTCAATTGTAGTTTTCCGAATTTTAATTGTAATTTTCTGAACTTCAATTACAATTTTCCGAATTTAAAATAGAAATCCTGAACTTGAATTTTAATTTTCTGAACTTAGTTAAATTGTAACTTTCTGAATATGAATTTTAACTTTCTGAATTTAAAATGGAAATCCTGAACATGTACTGCAACTTTCTGAATATTAACTGAATTTTTCTGAACTTAAAGTGGAATTTCTGAACTTTAATTGTAACTTTCTGAATATGAATTGTACTTTTCTGAACTTAAACTGAAAAAGGAATAGTATTCAAAACACCAATCTAACAAACTTATTAACACCTGGTCGACGAAGCAGACTCTTCTAGCACCAACTCTTTTGAAAATGCCGGTTACCTACTGACGACATGGTAACATCCATCAAGAGTGCCTCTTGCTTTTTGTTGGTCCTCCGATGTCTGCTATAATCAATCAATTGATCTATAAAATTTCACTAAATTTATTAAATAATGCTCAATACATATGTAATTAGTTAATTTATGTAGTTAAGTTAATAAATAATAAAATTTTACTTTTATTTCAACAGCACTAATTTGTGTAATTTGCTTTGTTATGTTTCAATTTCACACATTCTAAGGCAAACAGCTGACTTCGAAAAACTTATAGCTCTTCCTCTTCTTCTTTCTATTCAAGCGTAACCCAGAATGCATATTTTCGATCAGAGCGGAGCGTGGAGCGGGAACATAATTGTAATGCCGAATAGGGCACAGTGTGCTTGAAGCGAATTATTTTGGTGGAAAAATCACTACGAAAACGGTCTTTGGGGAAGTTTTAAGGACATTTTAAGTAACATTTTCCTGTTATAACGAAAATCCTAGCTGATTCCCTTCCCGAGAAAAATCGAGTTTTCCATTTTTTTTGGGCATTTTTTTATTTACCCACTAAGTTTTTTATTAATTTGAAATATCACATAATTTTCAAAATAATGTAAGTTCAAAAGGGTGCCATGATTTGCCAAAGTGTCATTGGCATATTGTGTTATTTTATTTCTGAAGATTGTCAAGGCCGCAAAGTATATTCCACTTTTTTTACGTATAAGCTCATAGCGTTATGAGATGCTTCACGCCAGCTTACATAGGCGTTTAATTTTCTACTAAATTTCGGTAGACTTAACTAGGTCCAATGATTCCTGACATTGGACAGAATCATCAATTGTTTCAGGCTCATATTCGGCCCTATTTTTATTATTTTCGAGTTGGGATTTTAACCTCTGTACCTCCTGCCTCAATTCCAAATTGCTATCTGCTACTAATCTAGTGATCAAGTCCACTGTTAACACATCACCGTGAGCTATTTTTATAATTTTTTTTAAATTTTATTAATTTCCTTTTCTATCTCTTTTTCTTCAAATTTTAAATCCGGGGAGTAATTTGGAGGTTCTGGCATTTTTATTCATAGATTTCATCAATTGCAGATTCAATTTTCATTTTTCATTTTTCTTCTTTTTATTTATAAAGGGGCACCTTATCATATCATGGTCCCCACCACAATATTCAAAATATTTTAGCCAGAAATATTTAGGCTTATTTGGCATATTACCTATTTAATTTTTTTCCAATTTTGTTAAACAATTTTTATTTTATTTTTTTATTTTTACATTCACATAATATATATATATATATCTCTGGTCATAAGAAATAACAACTTAAGTCGACTTAAGAAATTAAACCAGTTCAAATTTTGGTGGCGCGAACTAAAGTCAGTGGAATTAACGTCAGTGACGTTATTGAAGTACAAACAAAACACAAAAAATGTGGGCGTGGCACCGCCCACTTTTCCAAAATTACATAAATCTTGACCAAAGGACACACATATCCAGAAATCATTAATTTAGACTAAATATGTTCAGAGCTATGAAGAATTTAAATTTTATATAGCCTGGGGGCGTGGCACCGCCTACTTTTCCAAAAATTGATATAGCCTAAATCGTACACAACAATCTTCTGAACCAATCTGGAAAGTTTAAAAGAGATCGACCATAAACTTTGGAAATTATTGAAGTACAAACAAAACACAAAAAATGTGGGCGTGGCACCGCCCACTTTTCCAAAATTACATAAATCTTGACCAAAGGACACACATATCCAAAAATCATTAATTTAGACCAAACATGTTCAGAGTTATGAAGAGTTGTAGTTTTATATAGCCTGGGGGCGTGGCACCGCCCACTTTTCCAAAAATTAATATAGCCTATGCTTTAACCCATGATCCCAAGAATATACTGTGAAAATTTCATAAAAATCGGTTGAGTACTTTGGACGCCTATAAAGGACACACAGACACACAGACACACATTCATTTTTATTTATAAGATTTTCGTTCGGTCCAAGTCTTAGTGACCCATAAACCGAAAAATGTTTGTTAATTTGCTTGAGATTCAGGATACTTTTTTGTTCCTTTAGGATCCACTCGCACACTTTTGTTTTTAAAAGAGTTCTTTTAGGATCGAAGATCCTTTTTAATATTTTCCTTCGACGATCCCATGTTTAACAGCTCGCGTACTTTCTTGAAAACAAGATTTCAAGGATCCTTTTTTTCCGCGAGCCCCACGTTCGGCGCCAATTTAGTTTTGTCTCTTGGCAAAACGGTTTTCAAAAGTTTAGTAAAACTTCAGTTTATTTTAGTTCGCTTTTTGGCGAACCAGCCTTTATTTATGCGTGATACAAAGTAAATGCGCTTATCTAAAAACTGGAGCTTAATTCTAAATTCAGGCTTATTTATAAGCTTACACAATTGTTTACTTAATTTCAGTTTTATGAAATTGCGAAAAAGCTTAGCCTTGAAATGAAGGTGAAGTGTGTACCCCCATTTTTATTCCAAAAACAAAACACACAGCTCATGTACATGAACAATACATGAAATTATACAGCAACCTCGAAAGAGGACCTGCTCCAGGATAATAATTTATTGTGTTTAATAAGAGGCATAGATATGTAACAAAACAATTCATATGTAATAGTCTTTCAAACTAAGAGAGAGAGTCTTAACTCACCACAGAAATGCTCTGGCATATACAGTGACAACTAAACGTCGGTGGAACCCATCGTTATATAGATAGAATTGATTTATTACGGCATCCCAATTTACCTTTAGTTCAGTTTAGACGATAAGACGGACATGTCTAAATCAACTCAGCTCAAATGACTGATCATTTCAGTATACTCATCCGACCAGTCTCAAGGAAAAAAGTGCGCTTTAAGATATTCCTGCATTGCGGTTAGATGAGCTGGAATACAAGACTAACCTTCCCAACTCCGCAAGTCTGGGGAAAGCGGGTTCTAAACGCACCTTTCTTTGCGGCGGAGAACATGGAAGGTGTTCGACCATAATCAAATCCACCTCCGTTTTTTCCCTAACTGGTCTCCAGTACACCTGCCAGTCTCAGAGAAGGCAGTCCGCTTTTGGCATCTCCTTGTATTGCGGATAGGCGTCCGGGAATCCAGTTGACTAAGCAATATACATGCATATAATTGTGTTTTCTTGTTTTTCGATTTTGACCATGGACCTAATTAGTCTTAGGGAGACTAGTCAAAATTAGTCCTCTGAGTTGCAATTAAACTCCTTTTTGTGTTTTCCTGTGTACTTCCGCCTGTTATTGATGGGGTGTCAGCATTCCCATTTAACGATAAAATACTGCCCAATTTATATACTGCCTTTTTTATATACTGTACTTTCTTTGCGGCGGAGAACAGGGAAGGTGTTCGACCATAAACAAATCCACCTCCGTTTTTCCCCTAACTGGTCTCCAGTACACCTGCCAGTCTCAGAGAAGGCAGTCCGCTTTTGGCATCTCCTTGTATTGCGGATAGGCGTCCGGGAATCCAGTTGACTAAGCAATATACATGCATATAATTGTGTTTTCTTGTTTTTCGATTTTGACCAGGGACCTAATTAGTCTTAGGGAGACTAGTCAAAATTAGTCCTCTGAGTTGCAATTAAACTCCTTTTTGTGTTTTCCTGTGTACTTCCGCCTGTTATTGATGGGGTGTCAGCATTCCCATTTAACGATAAAATACTGCCCAATTTACATACTGCCTTTTTTCATAGCCACGTATAATACAAGTTTACTTTCAGCTTATATACGTATATTTGTATGCACTCATATGCAAATATATATTTTTCATGTTAGTATATGGTAGATAGGGGGTGAACCCAAAACTTTAAATCCCAATTACCCTTACTACTACTGGTTTTTCTCGGTTTTAGGTATAGACCGGTTTGACCATTTTCATCTAACCTGTTGCGAGAAATGTTCCAAGGGAACCTGGATCAGTCGGGTGATCGCATTACCACTAGAAGCTCTGCAGCGTAAAGTTGTAGGACACCTACGGGTAGCGGTAGGGGGCCGGTTTCGTAGCAACTAGTCATGCGATCACCTGTAGGTATCCCGGGCAAAGGATCAGCATATACCCTTTTCGAACCCTGATCCATGTTGGAAGTCGGATAGACCCGGAAGTACCTTATTAGGCACCCAGATACAGAACGTTCCCCAGCCATTGGGTAACACAACGACAGGTATACCAGATAAAGCTTACGCTATGGCAGGGGATCAGAGACCTTCGATAATAATACGATGTTCCCTCTGAAGACTCGTGGGTCAGCGTGCTACACCAGGTATTTCGGACGTCCCAGGGGGAAATGTGGAACGAAATGAGATAATATGGACACACTTAGAGCACCAGAGTCATCGTCAGTAGCAAGCGCCAGTAACAGCAGGAATGCCAACAGGGCCGAAAGGAACTCGGTGCAAACTGCCACGAACAGCTTTGCTAACCCTGCTTCAACCGGTGCGGCTGTGAAACCCCATGTTTGAAAGGTATCGTATGATCGCACTGGGAGTGTATCGGATTTTTATACCCAGCGTACTAGTACTAGTACAAGGGTATTATAATTTTGTCCACATAACGGTAATACGTAACGCCGAAAAATAATCCAGTTAGATATAGAGTTCCAGGTATGAAAGTTCTTAGGTTGAAAAGAGGAATTGATTAAGGCATGTCGGTCCGTCTGTCCGTCCGTGTACACGATAACTTCAGTAAAAATTGAGATATTTGCATGAAATTTTGCATACAGGTTACTTTCTGGCCAAGGTAGGTTGATATTGAAAATGGGTGAAATCGGATGATAACCACGCCCCCTTTTTCGATATCGAAAATTTCGAAAATCACATAAATTGGCATAACATGCGTAAAAGCTGAGATATTTGCATGGAATTTGGTGTATTGGTTACTTTCTGACCAAGGTAGGCTACTGTTGAAAATTGTCGCAATCGAATTATAACCACGCCCCCTTTTTCGGTATCGAAAATTTTGAAAATCACATAAATTAACATAACTTGAGTAAAAATGTAGATCTTTGCATGAAATTTGTTATGCCGGCTACTTTCTGGCCAAGGTAAGCTGCTGTTGAAAATTGTCGAAATCGGATAATAACCACGCCCCCTTTTTCGATACCGAAAATTTCGAAAATCACATAAATTAACATAAGTTGGGTAAAACTTCAGATATTCGCAGGCTACTTTCCGGCCAAGGCAGGTTGGTGTTTAAAATGGGTGAAATCGGGTCATAACCACACCCCCTTTTTCTGAAAACTAACGCTGGGTATTTAATGTTCGGTTCACCCGTACTTAGACTTCCTTACTTGTTATGACCATTTCTTATCTTTTCCTTTCGAGGTGGGCGGAAGAATGGTATCGGCTGATCACTAAACGGAATCCAACCCCGTCTTACCCCTTGTTTGTGTTATTCCCTAAAGCGAGAATTTGGTACTCTAAAAAGTGACCATGAAATAATTATGGAAATTTAAATGCGAAAACAAAAATTTAATGAGTCATACGAAGTCTTTCACATGGGCTTACTAGCTCTAGCCTTCATGCTGCAAACATTCTTTCATGATTTTGTCTTCAGTCAAATCAATCCGGTTATGGATATTCAAAAAAGCTAGACCATTAAAACGCTCTTGTCCCATCGTGTTTCTCAAATAATTCTTGATTCTTCTCGAGATTTAAAATTAACCTTCTGGAGTTGATGTAGTAGCTGGATGAATGCGTTCACAATTATTACGTGAAAAAAGGGAAAATTGCACAGTCTTGAAGATTATGGCCTGAAGAAAACTTACAGACAACGCATTGAACGCATTTTTAAAGCCTCGATCGCATTCATTTGTGCTTTTCAAAGCGATTTTAAAGGTAAAAAATGTAAGTTTCGAGAAACGGTATATAAAATTTCATTCTATAGTAATCCTCAATTCCTTGAGTTCCAATATTCGAGCAGTTTTTTTAATGATTGGATAAACGCGGCTTTTTAATTTCAACGTCGCAGTGTTTCGTGTAGAACAATCTAGATGGACAAAATTATTTTATGATATTTTTCGTTTCATATGTAGTCATTTATTATAACGACGTCATTTTTTTCAGCTATATGTTTTTTTTTTATTTTTTTCCAAAATTTTACTTCAAATGCATACATTTGCTTTTTTCATATACAGTAACTGATGTGAATAAGTGACATATGTAGATCCAAAAAAATTTAAAGGACTTAAGAATATTACTTTATTGTACATAAATTGAATGGACTACAAATCTCAATACTCTAAACAATTCTAAAAATTCCGAAAAAAAAATTAAAATTATTTTATGAAAAATCGTCGAATTTTTCGAACATTTTTTAAATATAATTTAGTTTTTTTCTGGGAAATAAGTTAAAATAAATTTGCGAAAGGGAAAATTGTTAGAATGGTCCAAAAAGGGATGTCTACTTATTTATGTGAGTGACTGTACATATGTACGTATGTATGTACATATTTTGCATTTATTTGAGTATTTTACAAAATTATTTTTTAGTACCAGTCAGTAAAAATGAATTACAATAATAATAATCCTGTGATTTTTGTATAATGTTAGCAACATTTCTGTTGCCGGACATACGCTGATACTTCTGCCGCATAACTCACCAGGACGATTGCAAGAGGTCATCCACTCGACGCCGTTTGGTTTTTTCACTGCAGTTAACAAAGTCCTTCTTTCGTCTTCTGGGTAACCTGAAGAAGTGGTTGGTTGGTCTGATGGCAACGTCGAATCCACTGTTATTGTAAATGTGAAGTCTAGACCCGAAAGCCACTCCGAGTTTTTACTCAAAAATCGCTCCTTATGTCTTCCAGAAGTGTTCCACTATTAATCCAGCTTCGAGGAATATGCCGATATTTGTGAGCTTAAATTTTGTATGAAATACTTGGCTGCTTCGTTTAAATCGTACTTAAGTACAACAAAACTCAATAATTCTTTATTTGCCAATTTGTTGACAGAGTCGTAAAATTGTCTAGAACTCGCTTGAGATAAATCCTAGTTTAAAATACGACACCACTTGTAGCGCAGCTTAAATTTTCCGGTTTGTTCAAAAAAATAATGATTTTTACTACTCGTTGTAATTTTACTTTTACGACATAGATTTAAGCCGCCGAATTGTCAGTTTACGAGTCATTTCTCAAAAATAAATAAATTTTTAAAATAAATTACCAAAAAGATGCGAGAACGCCTTCTGCCGACAATTTGTAATGCATCCTCCGTTGAACAAAGAGATTCGCCGAGCCACCATGGAAGCGCATATACACAAAAACAGCGATGCGCCCATTGTCATCTCCACAACAGAAGTTCATGAGGCAATTCGGAGATCTAAAAACACCAAGTATATAGGCCCCGATGGCATTTCCATGCTGATGCTAAAACACCTCGGCGACGAAGGCGTAAGATACCTTACACACATTTTCAACTTTTCCCTGTCCACCTTTGTCATTCCTGAAAGATGGAGACAGGCAAAGGTGGCCCCACTACTAAAGCCTGGCAAGCCAGCTGCCGTAGGGGAGTCATATCGCCCGATATCACTCCTCTCGCGCCAGTAGTGAAGGTGTTGGAATCTATCTTATTACCGAATTTCACCGCAAACCTGCGGCTCGCCGAACATCAGCATGGTTTTCGCAAAAACTCAGATAGGGGACGGATTAAACCGAAAGCGTCCAAACCACAGGACAGTGCTAGTTGCGCTTGACCTGGCCAAAGCTTTTGACTCTGTCAACCATGCACAACTAATGAAAGACCTTGAAGACTTGTCCCATCCCCCTGTCTTAAACGTTGGACTGCCAACTACCTGAGTGGCCGTCAATCGTGGGTTGAATTCAGAGGCGCCAGATCAAAATCCAGAATAGTTAAACAAGGGGGCCAAAGGGTGGTGTCCTATCCCCGTTTCTGTTTAACTATTATGTATCGACACTCCCCCCCTCCACCAGAGGGTGTCTCGATCTCTTACGACGACGATTGTACGATTCTGGCAACAGGCCCCTCCGTTGAAGAACTCTGCTCATAAATTCATACCTCCCAGCCGTGTCCGAATTCTTCGCCTGGAGCAACCTGGCATTGTCACCGAATAAGTCCTCGGCCACCCTATTCACGACGTAGACAACTCAAGTGAACATGGAATTAGACGTCTACGTTGATAATGTCAAGCTACCAACTGTCTCACACCCCAAAATCTTAGGGGTGAAGTTTTATAACATGTTCAAATACGGCGCTCATGTAACCGCAATTGCCAATAAAGTCCAAAGCCGTAACAAAATCCTCAAGTCGCAAGCTGGCAGCACTTGGGGTAAAGACAAAGAAACGTTACTAGCTACATACAAAGCAATTGGTCAGCCGGTACTGAGCTACCCGACGCCAATATGGTCGCCGGGGCTAGCTGACACACACTGGACGAGGCTTCAGGTCTGCCAGAATACCGCCCTTCGAACCGCCAATGGGCGTCTTCTTATGTCTCCTGAGCACCATCTCCATAATGAAGCGAAAATTCCTTTGTCGGCTCTCTCCCAGCGAACGCCGTTCTTCAGGCAACAACACCACCCGTTGCCGAAGAGGAACGCGAGCTGCCTAGGGAGACAAGGGTGATGCTGGCTCAACTCCGGTCTGGATATTGTAATAGGTTAAACTCTTACCTATCCACACTGAACGCCGACTTGCCTAATGTTTGTCCGGCATGCGACTTGTCCCCCCATAATACAAATCATCTTTTTGTCTGCTCAACCGAGCCTACTCTTCTAACACCCATATCCCTCTGGTCCACCCCTGTCGAAGCCGCTAGGTTTCTAGGGCTTCCGTTAGAAGAGTTTGATGACAATACTGGGTAAGATACTGACTACCTAGGTAGGGCTAAGTAGCTCTACAACAACAACAACAACCTTAGAACGGTATGAAGGTATGATTGTCCGGTCAGGCGATGTCGACCTTGAAATCGCTAACATCTACATAGCTCCTGTAACCATCTGTCCCAGAGATTACCACCCCGACATTCGTGCGTTACTCAGGGGTGAGAATCGTGTCATCCTTGGTGACTTCAACGCACACTACGACCTGTGGCACTCTATCTTGCAGGCCAATGGTAGGGGGCAGGAGCTGGCTGACCAAATAGACGATTCGACGTTCTGCACGGTAAATGGGGATGCCCCAACTCTTCTTCTTTAAATGGCCATCTAACCGCCTAAGCGATTTTGACCGTCCAACATAGCTCGCCAGTCATTTCTTCTTTGCGCCAACTGGCGCCAATTGGAGACCCCACGAGATCGCAGGTCGGTCTCCACTTGGTCCTTCCATCGGAGTGGTGGTCTTCCTCTTCCTCTGCTTCCACCGGCGGGTGCCGATAAGTATACCTTCTGGGCTGGACCGTCTTCGTCCATTCCCACGACGTGGCCTAGCCAGCAAAGCCGCTGTGTTTTAATGCGCTGTACTATGTCGACGTCTGCGTAAAGCTCATGCAACTCATCATTAAATCTTCTTCGGTTCTCATTGTCGCCAACGCGTAGAGGCCCATAAATATTTCGCAGAACTTTTCTCTCGAATACTCCCAATGCAGCCTCGTCAGATGTTGTTAGTGTCCACGCCTCTGCACCATATAGCAGGACGGAAGCGATGAGTGACTTGTAGAGTGTGATTTTAGTGCGTCGAGAGATGACTTTACTTTTCAATTGCCTACTCAGTTCAAAGTAGCATTTATTTGCAAGAGCAATTCTTCGTTGGATTTCTAGGCTGGCATTATTGTTGGAGTTTCACTATTTCGAACTTTTTGCTGCCAGCAGTGGCGTGGGTGCCAAGGCGCGAATGCGCTGACTCTTTGCTTGATGACAGCATGTACTTCGTTTTGCCTTCGTTCACCACCAAACCCATTTTTTCCGCTTCTTTTTCTAGTTTGGAGTACGCAGAGGTTACGGCGCGGTTGTTAAGGCCGATAATGTCAATGTCATCAGCATATGCTAACAGTTGCACGCTTTTATAGAATATTGTTCCAGCGCGGTTAAGTTCTGCAGATTGTATTATTTTCTCCCCCACTAGAGTGGCGGTAAACTGCTCTAGCTCGCCAGACATTACCATAGTCAGCGCAGACCTTATAAACTGCGTTGACTGGCGACCGATGCTGTCGCTTGCTTCATACCACCTAGGTCATGTCACGCTTCCTTCCGTAATGAAAGAGAAAATGGGTAATGAGTGGTGAGAAGCATCTGTACTTTGCATTTGAACTACTGGTCATTATGTAATTTTTTACGCGAAGTTGCCTCTGATGTCTTCATTCAATGGTGACATATTGCGTTTATGCAAAGAATTAAAATTTGTGCTTAGTTATTTAAAAATTTAACGAATAAAAAGTATTGCAGTGGAAGTGCAGGGTATATGCGTGGTTTGCCAAATAAGCATGAAACGCAAAAGTATACTTGGCCTTTTACAGTGCAAGCATTTGTTGCATGTTGCATGCTCAATCAAGATAGTTGAGGCTGGATATTGTGCAATATGCAGACAAGTTATCACAGGTATTATTTTTCATTTCCATGCCCCATTAAGTTACTTAGAACATTTTGTTGTTGGTTTTGGCGGTCTGCCTTGTTTTACATATTTGTAAGTTTTGCACGTTCGAATCCAGTTAACAATAATTCATAGCGAATTTTTATTTTGTCAGTTTTTTTTTGGAAAAAATTGATAATTGGAGAAAAATTACAAAGTCAAATCACAGCGATGGATAGGATTACATATTTCAGAGTTTTCAGGCTCATCATCAGATTGCTTTGTTGAACAACGGCTTTCTTACCTGGAGCAAATTATTGGCGAGGCAAAGGCAACAATTGTGGGTGGAGATTGCGTTAGAGCAATTCAACATTCTACTACTTTCCATGCAGATGCGTTAAATTTGATAGATATTAATGTTGGACTATAATATTAATATAAATAATAGTTGTATTAATTCGCAATTATGTTTTATTCTTGTGAACAAAAAAGTCTATACTAAAATAAAAAGCTTGTAGGTGTGCATGTGCATATTTTTTAGTCAGTTTAGACTTTTGGATTGTTCTTTTTCATTCTGAAGTACACAGCTTCTATTCTGAAGTACATTTTACAGGTTTTGAAGTACAATTGCCTACTCTGAAGTACATTTTACAGCTTCTCAAGTACAACTGATTATTCTGAAGTACATTTTACAGCTTATGAAGCACAATTGACTATTCTGAAATTCATTTTACAGTTTCTGAAGTACAATTGATTATTCTGAAGTACATTTTACGGTTTCTGAAAACAACCGCTAGACAACCGATCATTAAAACTCAGTACTTTTTTCAGCAAAAATAAATACATTTAACAAAAAGGCACTAACTGAAGATAAGAAGCGGTCCCTTCACACAAAAGGGGCATGTTAGCCTGGACGTCCCACGCGATGGGATGACCGACCATAGTTCATTTCTGATAGTGCTCGTATTTACACGAAGCTTGAAAGTGGCCATGGGCATGCCTACCGAATCATTTCCTGGAAGGATGTGGTCGGTGGTGCCTCTTCTGGCCCACTCATCTGCTTTGCAGTTGCCTTCAATATCCCTGTGCCCAGGTACCCAAATAAGGCTGATACTGAAGTGCTGAGCCATCTCGTTGAGAGATCTGCGGCATTCAGTGACCGACTTTGTATGGTCGACGAATGAGTCCAGGGCCTTTAAAGCGGCCTGGCTGTCTGAGAAGATGAAAACCCGTTTGCCATCCTTTGGCATAGACCCGAGATGATTCACAGCCCTGTGTATACCCGCATTTCCGCTTGGTACACACTACAGTGATCGGGAAGACGGAAGGAGACCTCTAAACCCAGATCCGGTGAAAAGAAGCCTGCCTCCACCTTCCCGTCCAGCTTAGAACCATCCGTGAATATGTTGGTGGCACCCGAAACTGTATGTTGCCTGGTATTTCAGGCTTGCCGCGATGGTATATGCACTACATAGTTTTTATCGAAAACGTTCATTGGTGTACAGTAGTCAGTGCGTACTGGTATTGGGACAGGGGCGTTTGTGCCCAGGATTGTTGCGTGTCCACTGGCCCTACCTGAGCAGAGACCTGATTCCTTTATACGTGGTGAAATGAAATAACCGTCGCTCATATACATACGTTATAATTATTACAGGTTTTTCCCTCTCCTGAAAACTTTTTGGTTTTGAACATACAGGGTTTTGCAGTGTGGCTGTCGATATACTGTCTTTCTTGGTATAGTGTTTGGAAAATGGTTCGTGACGATTTCTACAATATATCACCTTAACATCGGATGACACAAATTAAAATTGTTGCATACGAGAAGTATGGATCTCGGCCTTTTCCTTGGATAGTTCCAAATCTCTTATCCAATCAGAACGTTGCTCTCTTTTCCCATGCGAAATTCAGTACAACTGGATTCCCCGCACTTAGATATTACTGTTGACAATGGAACTGAATCCGCAACTGCCCTCGAATGTAGTGCTGGTAATGTCACTGTCGGTATGCTGGCATAGGTTACTCTTCTTGCTCTTCCAACGCCAAGTACTTTGGTACACTCTATTGAACGTTAAGTAGATCCTCTCCATATCATTGGTGTTTTTTTTTTTTTTTTTCAGAGGAGGAAGCATCGAAAGCCTTACAGTCAGTGTATGACTTTAACACACTAAACCTCCTACCGTCATGTACCGATCCCCCCGGTACTACCGTTAAGTATTCCGTCGGGAGGTGGTTTGAGCACAAGTCTCAACGTCAGTTGGTCAGCGTTACTATACTATTTCAGTTCTTAGCTGGGGATCTTTTGTTAGATTTTTCATTCATCTAGTCTGAAGTATTGATCATATTGATCAAAGAAAGTCGTTCTTGTCCAACTACCAAAGATATGTATATAGATATAGCTATATAGGCATGTACTTACACTTCATCATCGTCTCTTATTCTGTCTGACTAGCTCTTCTACATCTAGCCGGTTGGAGTGGCCGTGTTTCCGGCCCGCATCTATAATAATTCAGTACGTTTATAAGTAATCAATTATACTCACAACATATTCAGTTACAAGGTAATGCAGTGTCGAGGCCGCGCCCCCAATCTGCTCCTTCTGGCTTGCGTCACTTGTACCGGGCGGTTGAAAGACCGTGTTTCCACCCGTATCTGAGATACTTACGTACTCATAAAATTTAGTTTGCAGGTCAATACAGTGGAGAGGCTGAATCTCCAATCTGCAATCTGCACCTCTGGTATAGGTTTGTTAAACTAGGCGGCTGAAAGGCCGTGCTTCCACCTAGGTTTGAGATACTTACGTACTCTTAAAATTTTGTTTGCAGTGCAATGCAGTGGAGAGGCTGAATCTCCAATCTGCAATCTGCACCTCTGGTATAGGTTTGTTAAACTAGGCGGTTGGAAGGCCGTGTTTCCAACCCGCCTCTTGTTTTTCGTGTTTGTTTGCTTTTTCTTCAGTCTTCCCTGCTGCGGCGCAGCCGGTCTAGACTTCTAAGCCACTTCATGGCTTCTGCGATTACCTCTCACGCTGCCATCCATTTTTGTTTACTTCGTAGCATGTGACCAACCAGCGACTCATGAGTGTAGTCCTCATCGGCTATGCTGCGTAGTTTACTTCTAAAGCTGTACGATCTGGGACATTCGAAGAACACGTGGTAGACATCTTCCACTGCCTCGCCTCCACAGTGATCGCTTACGTTGTGGCTTTCGTGCTTAAACCGATATCACCATATCATTGGTGTATCAAATTTTATTTGTTGTCCTGATTCCGACTGAATCAATTCTACTCGACACGATGTAGATACACAAGGTGTTCGGTGTCCATGATTTTTGAGCATTTTTAGGCTCAATGCCAAAATACTTGGAGTACAAAGTTTTGATACGATCTGAGAACACTCGTCGTCGCCTTATTTATTTATTTAAGCCAATTAATACAGCAAAGTCTTATAGGCTAAGTAAAAATATAATAAGTTCAAGGACTATGGTAACTTTCATAACTGCTTTACTTAAAAAAAATATTTAAAGTATAAATAAAGCGATATTTCGAACAAGAAAAATCAATTTCCACAAGTTTAGAGATTCTATTAAACTCGATCAAGATTCTAGTAATAGAAGCATTTCCCGTATAAAGAACTTTAAAAATACCTATGTGGAAGAACTCAGAACTACGAAGAGCTCTAGCCGGAATGTTTATGAAAATTCGCTCAAGGAGCACAGGGCAATCCACAGAACCACGGAACAAATCAAAAATGAAAGACATTGATAGAAATATTGTCCTACTCTGTAATGATTTTAGATTAATCAGTAAGCAACGCGCTTCATAAGACGGGATAGGATCCGCGAAGCGTAAGTTGAGGAGGGCATAACGTAAAAATACTTTCTGGATCCGTTGCAACATGGCGTATTCCAGTTTGGTGCGCACGAACATATAAGGATCAGTGAAATCCAAACAATGACGCCTAACGACCAAGCATGACATACGATTTCGAGATACATAAGTTGATATGACTAGAGAAAGTAAATTTCGAATCAAAAATTACTCCCAAATCTTTAATTTCACTTACCCGAGAGAGATGCGAATTAGATATTTGATAAGAGGTGTCAATGACACTGACACGCTTCGAAAAAGTAATATGAACGCACTTTTTTACTTTAAATGATAACTTATTATTATCACACCATTTACTTAGTTTATCCAAATCTCGCTGCATTAATTCGGAGTCTTGAGGACTCTTGATGAGAGAATATATCTTAAGGTCATCAGCATAAAGCAGAAACTTGACCGCAGAGAAGCAAGCGCAAATGTCATTGACAAACAGTAAAAAAAGAGCGGGCCCAGGATGCTACCTTGTGGAACACCAGAGCAAACAACGAAAGGAAGGGACCTTACATTGTCCACAACAACCATACAGCGACGGCTGCTTAGATAGGATTCAATCCAATCCAGGAAGACTGAATGGAAACCCATGTAGGCTAACTTTTTAATCAGGATTACGTGGGAAACCAGATCGAAAGCCTTAGAAAAGTCTGCATATACTCTGTCAACCTGATATCCTAACTGAAAAGCTGTGATGCAGTCGTCAGAGAATATAGCTAGGCTAGACACAGTTGAGCGTCCCGGAAAAAAGCCATGCTGCTCAGGACACACAACATTCTTAACACAAAAGAAGTGTTTTTCCAGTATGATACACTCGCTGCTTTGAGGTCTATAATTAGTGATGTAATTTTTATTGCCACTCTTAAAAATAGGAGTTATAAAAGCCAATTTCCACGCGTCTATAAAAGTACCCGAAAATAGGGAATTGTTAAAAATAAGTAAGAGTGGATAAATTGGGGAATCGCACTGCTTAAGCAAAGTTGCAGACAAGCCATCATTGTCGGTATTATATGAGGCTTTGAGTCGGGTCGGCCACTAAGGACATCATCGGAAGACAGTACCAGACTGCCAAAATCAAAAGATGGCTGGGAGTTTAAACAAACATTATTACCATTGCTAGTTTCGGATGTAAAATTCGCCATAAAAAACTCAGAAAAAAGTTTGGCTGAGTCTGCCGGAGTATCAGCAGCCTTGTCGCCGAGGAAAAGAGAAGACGGAATATTAGGGTTAGATTTTAAATTTTCTTCAATGCTTAAAATGTAGTTTCTGTGCAAGAAATTATCTAAGCACACGAACTTTTTCTCGCATTCCTTATATTTAAAAAAATAAGTCATATTTTGACTACTTTTAAACTTGCGAAAAAATTTATTTTTCCAATTTCGCAGTTTCATCAAGGCCGCGTTGTGCCAGGGAACCTTGTATTTTTTTTGGAGACCAAAGGAATACAACTTTTACATATTTCCACAATAGTGGATCTAAATATCTCAAAACAATCGTTAGTGTTAAGACTATGAAACAAGTCGTTCCAATTAATTTCTTTCAACAGTTCAAGTTCGAAAAATCGCACCGCTTAAAATTAAATGAATAATTTGATGTGCCCTGAGTAATCACAGAGTAATTATAAAATTCAAGATTTAGAACCAAAGGCACATGATGCATATCCGCTTTTGTAATTGGCGAATTGCATTCAAACAACGAAAAGTTTACATTACTAATAAAAATTAAATCCAACGTTCGACCAAGTCTATTCGGACAACAGTTAATTTGCTTAGTATCAATACTTAGAAAGCTATCAATTAAATATATTTCATTAGAGCTATTAACTTCGCAAGGCACTGACAAAGAACTGGATATTGCCTGTGACCATTTGACGCTGCACAGATTGAAATCACCCAACACGCAGAGATGATTTCCGCCCACTTTGTTTAAAGGCAATGATACCACGTTGTCAACATGCGCTGGGTAGAGGTCATGCGGACTATTGGGTGGAATATACGACGCGCAAACGAAAACGGAGTCGGATTCACCTCGAATGTGCACACAGAATTGATCTAGCAACGCATTACTATTATCTAATACTACTTTGGAAGTACGATGTTTGCGGCGATGAGAACACCACCACCTCTTTCACAACCAGTTTGGTTGGATTTTCTGTCTTTACGAAAGACATTGTACAAATGAGAGTCAAAGTACTCTTCGCTGAAAAAATTATCATTTAGCTATGTCTCGATTAGAACAAAAACGTCATATTCTTGATGTGAGCTAAATAACCGCACAAGCTGGGACTTTGTTCTAGCTCCAGCCATGTTCTGAAAGTAAATTTTTGAGGTGGGTAATTTTTCCCCCAGATCCAGCCGACTGCCGACAAATATCGGCTGGCGCATGACGTTTTTTGACGAAAACCTAAACGGACGTACAGCAATATTTGTCGGCCACAGCTCAGTCAACAGCAATTTAGGGTACGCATGAGCATCGACACCTATCTTGCAATTCAGGTGTCTAAAATTTTATTGGGTCCACATCCTTTTTTATGAGGCAACTGCAGACAATGGTATTCTCCTCTATACAGGCATGTCTAGCAATATAACTTTTTATTTAATCCTCTGTTACAGAGGTCGAAAATGGTGAAATGTGCAGCCATTTCCTTCTCTTCACAGCGCTCAATTCATTATTGTTGCTAGACCCAAATATCACAGGTTGAGCTAAACTACGAACATTTTTATTACTAGCAGCATTTGGTAAAGGGCCATCATTTGCCTTGTCGGTGTTAGAAGCACCGCCATTATTACTTCCCTTCATATTTTTCACGGAATTTTGATCGTAAGCTTCACTTTCCGACCTAGAATTCTTTTGTCTATTCTTTTTTTTGTCACGCAAAATCATCCATTCGTTTGCGTTAGCAGGTGAATTGGTCACAGAAGAAACAGGCGTTGGGTCAGGCAGCGCTGGCGCCGCAGTAGCAGCACTGTTTGCAGCAGCAGCAGTATCAGCTGATACATTCGATGTGCTAGGAGAATCATCAGAAACAACAACAACAGACACGTTCTCTGCATCAATAGGCAATGACGACGTGGTTTATTTTTTCACCCCCTTTGCAAGGTTCTTCTTAGTAGGGCAGCCATCAATATCAACACGCACTTTAAATTCTGCCAACAGGTGAGACACAGCAGCATTGTTCTCATCAACCTTCGCTTGCAAAGCCCGTATCTCAGCTTGCAGAATGTCATTTTCTTGTCTCAAACTTTTGTTGTCTTCCTGCAAAGCACTCACGGCAGACAAAAGTTGAGCATTAACTAACTTGACGTCAGAGAAATTTTAGAGCAGCACAGTGATTATCATTG